>CM023944.1:4206640-4315624 GCA_013407115.1 Glycine latifolia | reverse complement strand
AAAAACAAGGACACAGTAGAAAATAATGTTATGCATCATGTTCATGATGAACATATCCAAGAGACTGGGGCAGGCACTGTACATTAAGATATAACTCGCATGTGCACCATTTGCTTTTTGAGACAAAAACTTACCCTTCCCAAATGGTAGAAAATCCATATGGTACTTATAACACATGAAGAACCCAGCATAATAGGCCAGCTCTTACTATATGTGTGATTTTGTACACAGAAAATAATGTCATATTTGGGAAACAGTGTTTGGCAGCAGGTATCTGCCTAGCTTACTATATCATGCCATGTACGGATAGATACCAATTTAAACAGTAAAAAGTGAAAGAAAAAAAAACAATTCGTGATTGACGTTGGAAACGTGGCAATGACAATCAATTTTGCTTTTCTATATTGGTTTTGGACTTATTTTTGAATAATCAATTGAGTATAGTCACCCAGTGGCCCTTGCTCAATGCAAGAAGCTAGTGAATCTCTATTCATATATTTATTTATTTCCTTAAAAAAATGTTTAGTATGTAATGTGGACAATGAAATGTGACTTTATGCAAAGATGTCCCACTCTTTTAATAGATTGTGTCCTTTTGCAAATTTCTGATGCATGCTACTCTGTTAAGCACCGGGATTATCAAACTAAAATATCTACACATAGTCAACAAAACCATATTAAATAAACAACAACAGCATGCAAATTCACTTTTAGAATTTGGGGCTCCAAGGTTTATAGAATCAGAACGAGACAATGAGACAGAGTTACTTTATATCACATCCCCTTTTTCAACCTCCTTCTTTTTCTGTTTTGTTTTTTTATTTCTTTGGAGAGGACCCGGGGGGTTGTGAATAGTGATCCGTGCTGTTTATATTTTTGCCAATAAACCTTAATGTTATTCTGTTTTTATTTTTTTACGAGACATTGATTTCTAAATCTGTAAATGTAATTTTTGTGATTCACTTTACAAAATTATGCCATTAAATTCTAAGTTTTATTCACTCTAGTAAATAAAAATATAATAAAAATTCTATAAAGTCAACAATGTTTTAGAAAATTAAAAAAATATTTATTTATAACTAAGAATTAAAGATTCCCAAACTTACAATCTGAAGTGGAAGTTTACTTTTGTCGTTATAGATCATGTGTGTGTGTTTACTTTTGTCGTTATAGCTCATATATGTGTGTGTGTTGCGTGTGTGCAAGTTTGTTTATAGAAAAATCACTTTGGAAAAACCTTATGTTTAATTTAAGAATAAGGAATAAAAGTGTGTTTTGAAGTCTCTGATAAAAAAAAATCTATAAAAACTAATAAATTATGAGGACACGGGTTACATGCACTGTTCTAAGGCACTATTATTTATTGAAAGAAAAAAGACGAAAATATAGTAGCATAACGGAGAGAGTACCTCCAAAATAATTTTACTATTAAGGAGAATCAAGCTCGCATCCATATATGATATATGGATTTATATCCACGGGAAGGATGAAAATAAAAATTTGGTTTTAATTATTATTTTTATTAAAATATAAAGATAAATATATATATTAAATTTTTATAAGAATTAAAACAAATATTTCAAATTATTTTGAAAAAACAAAAATATAATTTACCCGTTTACTTTATACAAGGAGAGTCAATCAAAAGTTAAGAGTATATAAAAATAATAATAGTTTTCGCCAAAATGTATTTTGAGGTTTTCTTAAATTTTTATTTAGTTGTGCAAGACCTACTCAAAATTCTAATATTTTTTACAATTTTTATACCAATTTTGTACCCATTCTATAATTTATTTTTTAATTTTTCTTTCCTTTTATTCATCTTGTTGAATCTATCGTTTTCTCTGTTCTTTCTTCCTCATTCTATTTCCCCGCCTTATTATGCAGCAATAGTAGAACTGTGCATGTAACAGCTAGCATGGCTTTTCCAACCGCACGAGCATTGCTATTATAGTCACTCTTTAATTGCAAAGTCAAAGATTGCCGATTGCGACGGTGCAAAGCACCGATATATTGCTTATACTAAGTCTTTCGAGATTCCCTACCCTTTTCTACCACCAACTTTCTTTACCTTTCACACACCCAAGATGAATAATCTAGTCTATGTCGCATGTCAAATCTCAAATCCGCTTCAATTTCCCTCTACCCAAAAAATAAAAATTGTGATAAGAATTAAGAAGGATTAATATTGGTGACTATTCTATAGGAATTGAAATTTTGTAGCTTCTAATAAAAGCCCACACATGACATGATGATCTCAATTTTTATGAAGACTGACGTTAAAGATTGAAAGGCAAGGCATGGAAATCTAGTGTTGTTCACGACTTTACTTTACGGACATTGGCAATGGCATGCGCATCTACTACGAGCTCAAAGTGTGACAGAAACTATGACTGGTTCTTCGCCCTCCTGAAAGACGTGACTTAAGCCCAAAATGACAAAGTGCCAACTACCCTACGCCCCTAATGAAACACGTGATTTTAAGTGCCATGGTTTTGTTATTATTTGTCCTCTCATGACTCATCACTTTATTTTTTTTCCTTCCAGGAATCTCAATCTATTATCTTTTCTTTTCGATGATTTCGGAGGATCTCCTGTTAAATTAAAAACTAATTTCTTAAAGTACTTAAACCTATTTAAGAAATTATTTTTTTTAACAAATATATTCTTCTACGTATAAGGATTAGAAATAGAACCTTCGAATATTGTATGATTAAGAGATATGATTATTTGTTAATTGTATCACACCATGTTAGTGTTTTTTTTTGTTACATTTAATTTTCATTTTATATTATAAATTATGTTAACAATTAATGAGTTTTATATAAATTAAAGCATTGTAAAATGATTTTTAATTGTAAAAATCACAATTTTCAAAGGAACCTATATAAAGTAGGACACAATTGTTAGGTAGATAGTTAAATTTTTAAACATGTTAAAGATTACAATTCTAATTGTGCACTGTATGTGCGTTGAATATAAAATATTGGAAGAGAGCCAGAAATACTTCAACTTTGGAATAGATTAACATTTGGGAATATCCCTGATGATAACTCAAGGGGAAACCAAACAAAAAATAATCCAAATATTGTCTTTAGTGCAATAATTGGTTGGATTTTTAATCCTTAGAGTTTTCAATCACAACACAAGCACGTTCCAAGTTCCCAAAAGATGAAAAAGAAATTAAAGAGAGGCAATGTAATTGGAGACAGAAGGAAAGAGTAATTAGAATAGAAAATAGGGCATAGGAGGGAGCGAGCGTGTTTGAGCCTCAAAGCGGCGATCCTATTACAGCTGACCATGTTTTCCGGATGATATACCCGTGTGGTGTGATACGGATGCTATTTCTTATAATTTTATCCACACACATGGCAAAACCCACAAAGGACCCATGTGAATGTGATTTTCCTATCTCGCAGTTTTCATATGCATACGAGCCTTCTCCATCATATTGCAATTTGCAAAAACACCTGTAATAGGGCTAGCCAATAGGTCATTGCCTACTAATGCTCTAGATTTCGGCACTACAAGGCTACATACAACTCCCCTTCTTGTATTATTTTAATTGTTAAGGTTTTGTTCGAGATAATTTCTTTTATTTTTAATTTTAAAATTTTTAAAAATCAAAATTAATTAAGTTTTGAACTTCGGTTTTTTTTTTTTTAAGTTTTAAAAATGATGTTACAAATTAAAGATAAATAAAATGAATTAACCATTTTATCATATTTAGTTTTACTGTGAATAATAACAGTGATAAAGATGGTGAGGTGGAAGTGATGGCGGTGACAGTGATAATAATAGTGATGATGACGATGGTGGTTGGGATGGAATAGTGACGTTGACGATGGTTGAGGTGGTGGAATGGTGACGATGATGATAGTTGTAGTAACATGTTGATGATTGTGTTTTAAAATCCAAATGGACCCACTTGGTCAGACTAGTTCGACTGCGACCAAGAGGTCTTGTCTGGTCGAGTTGCCTATCGAATCAACCATGCATTAAATTGGTGACCCATTAACTTGGGACGAGTCACTTCCAAGGGAGAAAGCGCATTGGGTCATGCATGTCAATTAAGGTTGGATATAAAGTTATATTTTTTTAAAATGAAGATAGCGTCATACAAGTCAATTAGTCACCTATTGGTTCGATCATTGACTCAATGACCCAGTGCCTTAACTGGGTCAATCACCAGTTCGATTTTAAAATTATGGTTGGTAGTGGAGTGAAATAGTAACAAAGAAAACGACAATGACAATGGAGGCAGCAAAATAATGGTGATAGTAGCAATGGAATGGTGGTGGCGACGACGATGCTGGTAGTGATAGTGGTGATAGCGGTGTTGGAATGGTGGTGGTACACAACGACAATAATGGTGGTGGGGTGGAATAGTGATAGCGACAACGATAATGGAGACGACAGAATGATAGCAACGACAATGATGATGGTGATGGTGGTGGAGGTGACAAAGGAAAGTGCAATGGCAGTGGCAATGGTGATGGAATGGTGGGGCGATAGTGGTGGTGGTGGAATGGTGACGGCAAAGGCGACAAAGACGATGTGGTGACGGTAGCGATGGTGATGGTGGTTAGAATGTATTTTTTAAAACTTAAAATTAAATTCACTAAACTTTTTTTGTTGGTTTAGATGATGAATGTAAAATTATTTTGAAATTGGGTTAAAAACTAATTCAGGTTTATATTTGTAATACATATTTTGTTTTAAAATTTACATTTAAAAATAAAAAATTAGAAACTCATAATCATCCCAAACAAGACCTAAGTATTCAAATCATAGCGAAGTTCCTGCCAGAATAGTGCAAGTGGCATAGGCAATGAATTTCTTACTTTTCTGTTTCATCATCAAGCATTTCCACATTATGTTAAGTAAATGGGATATGTAGAGATTACAGGGAAATGATATATAACTACTATTTACAATGTGTATCAGTGTGATACAATAAGATATGTGATGTGCTAAAAATACAAAGATATAATCCTTATTGATAATAATAGACTCCTGATCCTCTTTTTTTTTTTTTTAATGGAGACTTTTAATCGTAATTAAATGGAAAATTGATAGACAATTTTGACTCTTTGGATTCAAACATTTTAAAAAAGATAAAAAAAAGGACAGAAATGATAATATGATTGGTGATGATGTGATACAAATAAATGAGTATTTGCATGTTGGGATGTTTATAAATCATGATTAATCCTAACATATAATTAAGAGATAAGAAAACTAATTAATTATAAGAGATCATTTTCTGTGTTACCATGTAGTAGCTAAGTATAAAATATCTACCGGTTAAATATCTGTTTAATTTTCATACAAAAATTTAGTTAATTATCTTTAGTGGAATAATTTTTTTCAATCACAAGACTAATAACTAGTCACATCTAGTTGAATCTCCTCTTTTTTTCTATTGAGCCTGAGCTGGTTGGTGAGTAGGAGGATGAATTGGTGCCTTTATCAAAGGAACAGGAGCATGAGCTGGAGACTGATGGTGGTTGTGGTGGTGATATCCTAATTGACCACATTTGTAATATCTTACGACAGGCCTCCACCATTATCTCTTGTTTATGATTAGTCTTTTAGCATTAGGGACATGATGGAAAATAGTGTTATTGTTCTAGTCGACCTTTCCAAAATCTTGGAATGATTCCATCTTCTTGTTGCCATGATTTTTCTACATTTGGCAAAACACATACTCCATGATTCCTTCTTGTTTCATAAGCCTTCTCTGCTTCAATATCTAAGTACGTAATTTTAAGAATTTGTTTTTTTATGTAGTATATTTTAAGTACAAAATAGGTCTATTTATCCTGCTGTATATGTTAGGAACACCAATTTTAACTATCAATTTTTTTGAGATTTTTTTATTATAGTCTAACGCGAGGTTTTTTATTTCTCATCTCAAGGAATCAAACACAACATGTGACTCTGTAAGCACTGAGCATTGAGCAGTAAGCACAAAGGACAGAAATTAATTTCTATATGAAAGATTGGTCAACAGTCAACGCGCCTGCTATATCATGTACAACACAATAGTTTTTCATCATGCAAACCAATCCACCACCAAGTTAGCAGCATTAACCTGTTAATCTAGTTCAAGCCTATAGAGCAATCCAACGAAATGCATCAAGTGAAGCTCTTTTGAAAATTGATTAGACACTCAGGTCTTGCATGACTTGGATGGAGTCTGAAATTCTAATGAGAAGTGGCTAGGCCAAACACATACATCTCTGAAAGGAGAAAAGATCATCAACTAAGTTGGTCATGTGAAAATTTATTCTGTGAGGCCCATCAACAACACACTTGCATGGGGTAGTATATGTAAAATTTCACAAACTTGGGCTACCATGGCATAACCGTGATGACACCACCCTCAACCCCCCTTGGCTCTCTACCTTGGCTTGTAGTTGTATGATCATACATCCAACACAACAAAGAACAATGTAGGGTATATTCTAGCTTCACGTTCCATCCAATTGATATCTTAGTTAATATTGATGAAGATTCACAATCAACCTAGCAACCTTGAGAATCTCTCCATCTTAGATAGATCAACCCATCATGATAGTGTGTGTATGCCCCTGCCACAACCAAGATATGAAAGAGTTGGTGACTGTGGCCAGCAATGTCAAACTTGCCAGGCATCCACCTCTCTGGTATCCTTGTGACATAGATTAGTGCTCCCAAACCATAAAGAACTCCCATTAGTATCTCATAACCAGTAGTTTGCAAGGCCTCAGGTTGATGCTTGTGCAGTATCAGCTTATGTATTATTGGTGCCACACCTGAAAATCCCATTAAAAAGAAGAGGGAAGTGCGGTACTTCCTGAACTCGGACTTTTGGAAAAATGGGAGAAGAGAGAAGACAATAGTATTAATCCCCATTAGTGTTATGAAGCCCAAGTATAGGTAGCAAAAAAAGGGATTGCACATAAATGAGTAATACACAGGAGGGTAAAATGAAGTTGCAATCAATGCAGCAATCCCAGCATAGTCAATTCTGAGCATGATGTAGGAAAGGCGCTGTGAGTGGCAAGTAAGGAGGTGGCATGTGCTGCTGGCTAGCAAGCAGAACATGGCCCCACCTAAGAAGACATAGAAAGGCCACCTTGTAATCGGTTGCATTAAGGGGGATACCATGTTCATGTCACCTTTCAGACCATTCTGTAACAATGTAACAACTGTGATAAGTTAAATTCTCCCAATCTAAATGAATATCAGTGGTATATAATACGACATGCTTACTCTTTAAACTTACTTAAATACAAGGTATCTAACTCTTCTTATTTACTTTATAAGTAAATAGTTTATGCCGTGATAGTGTGTAATATCATCCAACCACAAATCATATGTATATTAAGTTTGTTGACTTTTACCATACCTTAAAAGTCATACTTATAATACTTACTTTATTGCCATTTTCATAAATTATATAAAAGACTGTAATGTTTTAAAATGCATCAGCTTAAGAACAGATGAACAGAATCTTGCAGGAGATTCCATGAAGAGGAAGAGGAACTTACTAGGGAAAACTGCTCAGGCAAGCAATTGGTGAGAAGTTCCACAAGAGTCCAACCTGATAATGAGAAGTCCAAAGAATAAAGAGATTCACTCAAGTCATTTAATTTGAGAATCTCGGGAATGTTGGGCAGTGAAGCCAGGCATTTCAAGAGCTCTAAACGAATCATATTCAAATCAGCTTTCCCTATCATTTCAGACAAATGTTGAACAGAATTGAAATCCACAACCATTGGAGATCTCGTAGCTGTGTATATGGTGAGAAAGAGAAAAAGGAAGAACCCAATCAAATGCCTGAAATAATGCCATTTACGTTAAGTAATGAAATGTAATTTAGACTAGTTAACTACGCAACTTTGATGTTGTTTCTTATAAAAGAGACATAAAAGTGATATATGTCATCATCATATATCAAGAGAAAATGTTCAAGCTGTAGCTCAAGTGATTGGGTGCTGTTTTGCAATTAAACTTGAAGTTTCTTCTCACTAATCTATGCTATCCTTTAATGTTGACATTTAATGTAAGTTACTAAGATGAAATTTCAATTGTAATTAGAAAATAACCCCACAAGCAACTAAAATACACCATTTGAGTTTTAGCCAGTTTGGAAAACTAGAATCAAAATATTGTTGTCAGGTAAACACAAATGAAATTAGAAGTTCAGAAAAATAGATCTTTTATTAGAAGAAAACTCTTAAACATAAGTACCTACTCCTCTTTTATTCTCCCTCCTTTGGTTAATTCCGCTGTGTGTGATAAAATACATTATCTTGTAGGATATCTTAATAAGACTTGCTGGAAAGAAGACTATTATGGCCAGTAGAAAAAATAAACCAAAAACAAGCTCAAATATGGACAACAAATATAAAATAGAAGTAACACTACGTTAATTCACACTCTTACAATACAAGTTTTCAAAACTAAAAAAGGCACCTTAAGTGGAAAAAATATGATATTAAAAGGGCATCAAGTTCATAAGATAATGAAGGAGATTTGTACTTGAAGACAAAGTACTTACGTCCAGACATTAAGTGTCTCATTATGAATTGAGAAAATGCTAAGGAAGATCTGCTTCAATGGCCACTCTGCTCGATAATAACCCAATATAAATTGGTTGTCCCTCATGTAGGCTGGCAGTGAATTGTATTCTACAAGCTGATATTTTAATTTTCTCCATAGTCTTACTCCCCTCCGTAAATTTGACCTTGCTTTTTCATCTTCACCATCAACAAAATCATAAATTTTTTCGGGTGTAGCAATCAACCCATCATATGCACCACGTGGCATCTCTGCAATGTGGATACAAGGAAACATTTTCAAAATGTCAACTTCAAATCAAGAAACTAGATTGGATATAGAAACCACTTGTCAATGATCAACTACTAGTTAACAACTTTTCATTCTTGAACATGTTAAGTCAGTTTATGAAGGTTCAAGAAATTCTTCACCCTAAAGTGAACCAAAACAGCAGACTAGTTTTTAAGTAAAAAACGAAAAAAAAAGGCCAAAAATGCAGAAGCAGACAACAATGAAACACGGAGTTGATCAAATTGATACTCTAAGGTTCCATAGAATCAATGAGCTAACTTCGCTCCTTTGATCTTTGAGGAAACTAACTAATCTTCCACACAGATTTTAAGCATAAAAACTAAGTAGCCTCAAAATCATTGATAGTGTGAATTTTATAATCAAAAGAAAAGGTTTAAGTGAATATTTGCTGGAAAGGCTAAAGCTAAAACTAGCATAGTAGATAGTCCAGTCAAGTTTTTGGAGAATTTATGAGTCTAAAAGCAGTATTGGAACCTTGTAACCGAGTTGGCCAACTAGAAAATAGAAGCCTATGCTTTAATTTTTTTTTTTTAAAAATTAAATGATTAAATATCAAATTCACGATCATTCAGGACTCAGCCCATCTTTTCACCTTTCAAGTCAAGTTCAAACACCTGTAATTGGATATTTTCGCTCTATTTCTTATATTTGGAAAGAAAAAAAAAGGGAAATAACGACATCTGACAGGCACGTTTGATTTGGAATTCATTAGCAACAAGAAAACAAGTGCCTTCTTGCACCATATGTTCAGAGATTGCTGATATTGGTCAAATTTATCACATGTAAATAAAATATCAAAATTACAACGTACGCAGTGCATCCAATATAAATCAGAACAAACATATTGTATGAAATTTGGACTTGCCTGATATTTTAGTGGGAGTAAAAAAAGATTACCCGAATAAAAAAATTGATATGCCGGGAAAAGGAAAGAGACAATATTGAAAGGTGGTACCGGAAGATGGTGTCCCAGTCCCGGCATAGGACATTGCACCATACCAGCGGGTATTAAGAATGACATTGCATAAACCTCAATGTGACACCTAATACCTATTTCTTAGTTTCGCCAAGTTGCAACCTCAAATTAAGACAACTTAGAACCTTAAAAAATAACCGTTATTTGCCATTCATATACTAATGTGATCCCATATATTCTCTGGCAGAAAAGGTCAATCCTTTTTCTCTCTCTCAATTGGATTATCTATTCTAAAATGAGCACTAGCCTCTGATTTGATCCATGCCATGTGACCACATTCATGAAAACTAAGTAAATCACTTCTCTTCTCAATACAATAATGAATAATGTAATACTATCAAGGATATAATAAATAAATTATTCCCATTGTCCAACATTACTTAAATTAACAATGTTATGGGAAATTACATATAAATTGTTTTGAGAAAAAAAAAAGCGATGAATTGGCTTAAAGGGTTAAAAATGAACATCTATAATATAACCAAAGAAGCTGCTTAAAGGGCAGGGAAGAACTCATTGAGTCTACACGGTAATTTATAGAAATCAGCATTCCGACCATCAGCATTATATACATTGAACTTCTCCCACCACTGCAAACCAATGTCCTTACGGACTGCATCATCTTCACGTGAGAGTGTGATGTCCAAAATGAACGCAACCAACGCAGCCACTGTTGTATGCGACATGAAGATCACGCTAACGATATCGTTGAACTGCAAATTCATTGAAATCACAATCACTCACAAAGAGTCATGCATACCACAATCAAATTTGAACAACATCTAGCTAGGTACAGTTCTGCATTCTTGTTATTTTCAATGATTGATTTATGTTCAGATATCTCACCCATCCGTGATGATGCTTGACATGAAAATATTCTATGAAAAATTGCGGTATGGAGATGCCAAGGAAGAATGAGAGACCCAACACGAATTTGGTTCTGAAACTGTTGAGGTTACAGAACTGTAGAAAATCAAGACCTGCAGAAGCTGCACATCCCAAGTTGCAAACTCTTGTCAAGTTCTATGGTTTGCCAAAGCTACAAAGACAGATGGTTATAGAGAACTTACAGACATAGCCGAAGAATATACAGTTCATTGCTGCTATGATTGGCAAAGGTATAGAAGCTAAAACTGCTCCAAGTTTTCCTGGTTGAAGGGAAAGTGTGTAACATGAGATATCACTAATCAAAGAATAATAATAACATTTCATAGGCAACATTAGGAAGGACAAAACTTAGATACAGTTCTTTAGGTCTTTAATTAGCTCTAATTGGAGAACAACATCAACAGTATTTAAGGAATTGTATGTATGTTTCGCCCCATTGGGAAATTTCAGATTTATTAAAGGAAGATCGTTAAGTTGCACATATTACCAAAGATGTTAGTCTATCATACCAGCAATAGAGAAGAAAATCATAAAGCCGGCTGATATTTGGATGACTCTTCGGCTTCCCGCCTTCGTCAATGCCAATAATCCAGCATTCTCCCTGAAACAAGAGCAATGCATATATGCAAAATTATGCAGATGGATAAAGAGGCTCAACTCCAACATGATTTTTGGAGCAGGACTAGGTACTAACAGGAACTAGGATGGAAAAGAAAACCCTCTAGTTTTTAGTATTTTTTACCAACATCATATTTTTTTAGTTTAAAGGTTTGTGTAGGGAATGTTAAAAACGAATGCTGGTCCACTCTTTCCTGCACAAATTTTATAGAAATGAAAAAGAAAAATGTTTCTTCAAACCAAAAAAGCATGCCCTAAAATTGGTTGGACTTGAAATCATGAGTGATATCTGATATGTCAAGGCTCATCTACAAATACATCCAAGGGGGTTTAATGTTGAGCTAAACTTACACTGATGCCGTACATCCGGTTACAGAACCAAAAAGGCCATTGACCAAAGAAGCTACTCCCTAAACCAACAATAAGAATGACACGACCAAAAATCAATTGTAAGCTTCCTGTTATGATTCCTGAAAGAATTGCAAAATATAGTGCATGTGTATCTTACCACCCAGCCAGTTCCGCGGCTCATAACATGTGGTGGCACGGGTGTTCCACTTCCATATCTTGCCGCAGCATAAAATGTACCAGTAGACTGCATGTAAACATGAAAAATGTTTCAATTTAAAGCAAATATAAGATGGGACTGGATGCATTTTCAAATGTTTTTTCAGTTTTAAGTAGTTTTTGTGATGAAAAACTAGTGAAATTGCATAGCACAAGCATAATTATTAAATATGGGTGTCTATTAAGGGTCCTAGTGTTTACCTCAAACAGAGAAACAAAAGAAGCGGCTATCATAGCAAGAGCTTCTCCAAAGTTGAAGGTAGGAACCCCCCATGGGAAAGGAATAAAAGGGAGATAAAACCTGTATAAATGCAGACAAATTCTTTTTAATTAATTTGTAAACAAATATGAAAAGCCCCCAAAGTGAGAGAGCGTTTTTACTCGGAGCATAAGCTCCTCAATTCCCCTATAAACCATAAAATCAAGATCTCATTGAAAGAATGAAACTGGGTGGATAAAACAAACCTTGATTCTGAAAGGCATGCAAGTTATTGATCATTAATTGGGAAAATTTAATGAGTCCACAAACTTACCATTCAGAACCACTAATAAGACCAGCGCGATCAGTGCGGCAACTATTCTGAGTACTTTCTGGCTTGTGGTTATATGCAGTGCTTGAAGTCAGAAGCTGTGCAAGTAACCATGCACTTGCAATGGAAAACAACAGCGCAAATCGCTCATACATAAGCCACTTGGTGCTAACAAAATGATTAAGATACTGCGGGAGAATAGTTGATAATAAACACATTATGGACCAAAATTTAAGAATAAAAAATAGTGAATTTAAAATTTAGCCTTATCATATTATAACTGCACCTTTCATAATTTCTTTATATTACTATCACATAAATATTGATCTTAACCAACATTATTCCAAGTGCCTTCATAATATATATTATTATCACATATTCTACAGGACAGAGCAAGATTAACCACTTGCCTGGGAGATGAAAACCATAACAATCAGTGCTGGAAGCCCCACTTCAACACATTTTGCCAGCTACAAAATAGAGGGAAAGTCAGTAATATAATCCTATTATCAAGTCCTAGACTTACAGTTAACTAAATTGCATAAAACTTGAGAATTAAGATTCAAGCGTTCAACCTATTTGACTGAAAAAATGAGAGACTAATGTAGAACTTTTTACCATTGGGAATCCAAGATGATAAAGACCAAGTCCAGTAAACGTTACATAAGGAACTACAGAAAGTGGGCTTAGGAACCTAAATCAGCACAAAAAGAAGCAATTAACTAGATGGATATAAATTGCTAATATTGATTAGAGGATTTTATTAGCTCTAACAAGCCAAAAAAGATGCATGCCATGCACTTACTAACCTGACAGCAAACCTCCAAATGCCCAAGAATCCCATACACACATGAAAAATTGAACTTATGATCAAGGCGCCTTGTATTCCTCTAATTGTGTGAGTGAACCTCTGTTTATCAGCAACATAATAACAAGGAATGAACATCCCCAAGTAGAACCACAGGTCCACAGTGAATACGTTTTTCTATAAGCACTTGTAGAAAAAGAAAATAACAAGGAAAAAAATGAAATAAGCTTCTTCCATAAGCTATCAAATCAGCTTTATGGAGAAACTAAATGATTTTAATTAGCTTAAAGAAAACTGATTTTAACTTATGCATAAGTTATTTTTAACTTGTGTTCATTTTTCCTTCTTATTTTCTTCTATAAGGTAAGCTTATCCATAAGCAATTATAAAAGCATAAAAGATAGTCTCCTTGACCTCATAAGGATCTGTATATTTACTGTATCTCTTGGCATGGACAATTGACATTGTGGGTATTATGTAACTGTATGAACCAATAACTACAGTTGGCAATCGTGTTCCGAACCAAGTTTGCAGAAGTGTGCTTAATCCAGAAACAAACAATAGATTCTGTATCACCTTGGCCTTCTCAGCCTACGTTGAATTAATGATTTTCAGTTTACTCACAACATTTTAAAATTTGAAAAAGAAAATAAATGGAAGAAAAAAATTGCTTACATGGCCTCCTCCCATTTCAGGAACAATCATAGTTGGAATCAGAACGGTCATGCCAAGAGTCAGAATATAATGCTGGAATCCCAATAGCAGTGCTTGTGCTGAATGCATGGCAATAAAAAATACAGCTAAAATGTTGAAACAAGCAAGGAGATAAATTTTGGTTCATGAAAAGTATATGCATGTTTTTGTTTTTTTTTGGGTCGGCCAACAAAACGACACACTATATGCATGTTTTTGTTTTTTTTTTGGGTCGGCCAACAAAACGACACACACATATATGGCACAAGGAGTGCGAATTACAGAAGAGAAAAATAGAATGCTGCAGTGTATCACATCACACGAATTGAAGAACTAGAATCTTGAACTATACATCCATACACATGCATTCACAAATCACATATGTATACCCGCAGTGCATAATCTGCCCACCAAAATCGTAAATTCATGTTCCTACAAAGCCCCCTGATTATAAATCCAGCACCACCATCAATCATGGATCCCATGATAATTATCACTCAGCAGGGATCAATCGTTCTCCCAAATGTACAAATCAATATATCCATGTTTTTGTTTCAGCCAAAATGTTCCAAAGCAAAATTCATAACATTCTCCAAATAAAAACACTTTGCATTGAACGCTTAGTCATTTCATATTTCTTTGGATTGTGGATGTCATCAAAGAAACAAATGTGCATGAGTTTTTTAATGCATATTAGTCTAGTTTTCAATTTGTTTTGCCATAAAAAGAAAAACATAAGATACTGACGCCAAGGAGGAGGACTGTTCATGCAATAGTGAACATCAGGTAATTGCTCCATCACTGGGTGTGGTTCAGGTTCAGGAGCTTGAATCACTTGAGACTGTGAGTTGCCGCCACCGCCACCAGCATGCTCACTGCCCTCAGCCATATTGCACAAAGAAAAAAGGCAGGCTACAAGTGAAATATAAGACAATAATAGTTCAATATATTTTCTATTCTGGAATGGAACTTCATCAACTAAATTATTGCAAACGACAGTTACAATGTCATAATGATCAAATATTACAAATTATTATGAGATTTTCAGTTACTAAAACTGAAGAGCATTGCTGTTTATTTAGTACGAAATTTTGAAACACGAATTGCACGAAATTGAAATTGTGTTTGCCTTACATAGTTACATATGTTGCTTTTGGAATGTAGGAAGGTTGCTGTTATCAATTTGGGTGGATATTTTGATATTGATTAAAAGATTTGTTTTATCCGTATATTGATTAAAAGATTTGAAAATAAATAATTGGTAATTTGTTAAAAATCAACTCTCGTGTGAGGTAATGACGAAATTTTTAATTAATAAAAATAAAAAATATATAACTATATAAAATTATTTTTTCTGTTTTTTAGTAAGAGTAATATTTTATCATTTTAGAGATTCTTCTATTTATAAAAATATATTAGACAAAAAAAATATTCAATAGCTTAAAAATATAAAAACACATTTCATATTTACTATAATTGAAAATATAAAAGAAATAAGTAAAAAAAAGTTATAAAAAAATTACTCATATATTTCTCCCTGCTGTTGCCCGTATTTTGTAGGACACCTCCACTTCGGAGTACACTAGTATTGTACTTGTAAATGGCGCATGTAATGGACCTATAGCTAACTAAATACCATGTTTACCGGACAAATTAAACCAGTTTATGGAATCTATTAGAATTAAAATGGGGTCACACATTAACATATCATTCGTGTGTTTTGTATGAATTTTTTTTCATATGTTTAAACATTTTTCAACTGAAATTATAGATGACAATCAATATTCTGAAACAGTTATTTACCCTTATATTTTTATTATATATATATATATGTTATATAAAATTAATAAAATGAATTATAATAAATTATGTTCACTATTACAAAAACTCATATTAAGGACGTACATTCGACTACGGTTACGAAACAACCGTAACCGTCTTAGTTTGATAAAAATTATGTCTTTTTTTTCTCTAAAAATATAACCATGACATGTTAATAACACAAGATGATTTTTTTAACAGAGAACATTTGTTATATGGATTTGATTATATTTTTTAAATAATATTTCTGAGAATATTGAAGATATTTTTATCCTTTCTTTATTATAAAAAATAATAAAGCTCAAATGAAAATACTTTTTTATTTTTAAATTAATAAAATTATATAAATATAGTAATTAAGGCAATTAGAACAAATATAGCTTTCAATTGTTTTATTTACATTTGCTCTAACTAGTTTTTAAACATAGTGTCATACTCATACTTGATAAGTCTTAACCCGATCTCTTAACCTTCCGCCACTTAGACTCGAAAGAGTATCGTATCCCACATTTATTCAAATTTCTAACGAGGCTATAAATGAGGAAAGAGGAAAATCATATTTATTAGTTAAAGATAAAAGATAATTTCTAAATCAATAATATATATATATATATATATATATATTATCATTAAGAAAAATTAAGATATGTATACCTAATTCTCCCTTTATAAAAGAAAGATGATCAAAGTCCAGATATTCATTTAGTTGTTTATCTCCATGCTTCTATATAGTAAGTTTTGATTTTTTTTATCTCAAAATATATTGTAATTGATAAATAAGAAATAAATACATAAAATAATTATAAAGTTCAGAAATGATTTCAATTAGACAAAACATTCCATTTTATTTTCAAGAAGCAGATAATTTCTTAACGACATGATACAAGTTAAAAATAAAATTGTACGTAATGCACTGAGAATCAAGCTGTTTAAACTTCTCTAGCTTTTTTAACATCTTAATCCGCCTATACAATCTGGTTTGCTAATGTAGTAAGAGGTGTTTGAATCTCTATGTATTGAGAAGAGAAGATTGAGATACGGAAATTGGCGGTGTGACCGAATATGTAGTTGAGTGTTGACCTTCATCAGACCAGGAACAAGAATTGTCGATTTTATAAGAGTTTATTTTGATGTTATTATCTCATTCTCATGGGGTAGAACTTATGTTACTTCAAATATTACATACAAATTTTAAGACAGTTATTATTATGTAGAACTGATCGATGTTATTCCTAACTTAATTTATATATTTTAATTTGTCATACTATAAAAGGTATCTTTTACAACACATCTTCTGAGACCGTTCCTTAAAAACTGTTTTAGAAAGGCCTAAAGAACCAACTTAGGATGTACTTTTTGTAGTAGTGTGTCCAATAAATGCACATTTTCTTCTTTTTATATATTTAAGTCTTTACTAAAAAATTATAAAAAAAAATTCAAACACGGCATAAAAGAAAAAAAATTATTAATTTATCCAATTAAGAAAACCACAAATACTCCTAGATACATTTTTGGTGCACTAATCAAACGATTATTACATCTAAACCCAGTAATTCCATATTAAAAAACGGACATATATCCAAAATTCCTTCAGCGTTACTGTAATTTACAAAACCACGGGCCCAGAAATTCCTTTTTTGTTGTTTGGTAAGCAGGACCAGAGATTCTAATTTGATACTGTACTATTTTTTCTAGCTTAAGCAGCTGGTGATCGAACAAACACCATATGATTCACATACATTAACAAGAAACATTTGATGAAAAAAATTATAGACCATTTCGAGGTGAGTATTAAATGAGAGCGCGTAATTTCCTTTAAAGTGTAATTAAATGAAATGAAATTAGCTATCAATGTTATACAATACAATTTGTTGGTTAGTAATTTTAAACTTTGATATCTAAAATAAAGTCTTACATTTAAATTTATAAATGGAAAAAAAAAAATGCTTGAGAGGTGTAACATCTCGTATGTATCCGAGTTGTTAACATTCAATTATAGTCGTTAAGCGCAACAATTAATTAACAATAATTAATTAGGAAGCAGCGAAAGAGAATGACGTCATCGTACGTCAATAATAATAATAATAATAATAATAATAATAATAATAATTTGTGGTACATTATGCATGGTGAGTATACGTAAAAGTAAAAACTATATATCGGGTTCGTTCTCCCCTCAGGACCGGGTTACAAAACACGTGTATATACATAACAAAATGCAGACCCAGCATGTCCCAAAATAAACTAAGGTTCACTCAAAATCCATTCTGGCTCGGCCTCTGGTTCGGAAATCCTCAGACTGTCACACTATCCGGGGCTCTTGCCCTGGGATCTGCCGTCATTTCTGTGCTCGTCACCTGCAAATACATATAATTCCCAATTGGAGTGAGATAATAATCTCAGTAAATTCCGGGTTCTGGAAGGCTCCTCCTTCCCTGGGTTCACTTTCACTATACATAGCATCAAAACAAGCATTACACAAGCTAGTCATTTCGGCTTTCATAAAATATATCACATGTATATAATCACACAGATATACAATAGAAGATCATCCAACTTAATGGGCACATACTCTGTATATCGTTGCCTGAGGAAGACCATCCAACTTAGTGGGCACATTCCTTCAGGGTTCTGTGCGGACGTATATTGCTCTTTCAAGAGAGGTTCATTCAACTTAATGGGCATTCTCTCTTAAGGTTTTCATATATACTAATTGATCACTTAGAGTTGTTTCACATCACTTTGGTTCTAAGGGAAATCCATATTTGTCCATTCTATTGGCCAAAGAATCTCATACATCACAACATATCATCACAGTGCAAATCATATATATGTTCTCATTCAAAAGCAGTAACACACAATTTCAATACATGCACCATGACATACAATAACCACCACTCCCCTAGAGGGTGGTGGAACACCGTCAAGGAGAGGAACTCCCAAGAACAGAGAGCTTACCTGTTCTAAGCTCTGCACTGGTTCTCTCAACCTCGCGGTTTCGAACGCCACTATCATCAGCATCACGCCCTACATACATGCATGCAAGCAATCAAAAGCATTTTTCAACCGTTGCATTTAAAGAGACACAATATTTTTCTAGGTGGTAAGAACTAGTCACCCAACTGGTGACATACAAACCCCCAAAAGGTCTATTCGGACATAATCTGAACCCTAAAATCCTTAATAGTTAGATTTCAAGGTTTGACCTGTGTTTCTTACCTCTAAGGTGTTAACGAAGCTAGAGTGCAGTTTCTCCAAGCTTGAACGTCCTAAAATTGCTTTTTTCCTTTAGAGGCGAAACTCTGTGAGAGTTCTAGGAGAAGACGATATCTTCGTCGGAAGGTTTTCAGTAGAATCAAAGGTTGCAATCTAGCTAAGGGATGCTTCCTCTCAACTTTTCAGTTGCATGCAAAGGGGTTTTGGGTAAGGGTGAGAGGTTACAAAGTTTCTCTCACTTGGTATGGAGAAAACAGAGGGAGGAAGAAGTCGATGGTGTTTTTGGTTGAAATGTAGTGAAGTGGTCTATTAAATGACCCTGGTGCGTGTGTCATGCGCCACAAGTGCCAGATGTCAAAAATCTAGCTAAGTCATCGCACCCACTTGGTGTCGGGTTCCGTTCACCCCCAAAGCCTATTTTGTACAACTCGGCGTTCGTAACCCAGACACCGTTGTGCAGGTCCACAATATCGAGTAAGTACTGTGCGTTTTTAACCGATTACAAACGCTTAAGTAATCGATTGCATAGCGTTGGAGTCCGTCCTCACTCGGGCTTCCACCTTGGCGCACCCCAAGTCCAAAGTTCCGCCCTCGTTTGAGATCAGTACTCGGTAGCTCAAAGAAAAGGAAGATACGAGTTCATCCGGGATCGCTACCTTGTAGCTCTAAGGAAAACAAGATACGAGCTCATCCGAGATCACTATCGGTAGCTCGAAGGAAGAATACACGAGCTTGTCCAAGATCACTACTTGGTAGCTCAAGGAAAAGAAAGATACGAGCTCATCCGGGATCGCTACCCAATAGCTCTTTCCTTCCTTATCCGAGTTCCTATCCCTTCATGAGTGCTTTCCCCCACGTCAGCACTGCCTCAAAAAGGCGCTGCTATCTTACGAAGTGCCTACCCGGTCAAGTCAATCTAGGTTCCTTGTTAACACTCGTTTAAGAAACGCGAACTCGGATTTGTGGCCGGGTCGTTATTATCATAACTACCATGTAATTATAATATTAAAATTTTAAAGTGTCACGTGGACACTTGAAACCTTACAAGAGGAGAGGTTATATTATAAATAATTAACTAAATTTTGTGATGATGATTAATTATTGATAAATTTGATGGACATTTTATATTAATGTTATTATTATTTTCATCCAATAGGAACTTATTATATGAAAAAGCCCTAAAGGAAATTATATGTAATCATGTTTAATTTATTTAAATTGAATTACATGAATTCTTCTTAAGTTTATTCTTATTATACTCGATACTTTTTCATTTTTTTAACCTAAAGAAAACTCCTTGATGTTGGGCATTTGTTATGCAAATCTCCCTTAGGTGTAAAAAGGTAATGTGAAAAAAATTAAAACATATTGAACGTAATAAGAACAAATTTCAAAAGAGTCTCATATATCTTAATTCTGCCTATATATATATATAGATATCTACAGTTATAAATTTTTGTTTATTGTCCCCATCAATCAAATTAAAACTCATTTATATAAGAACGATCAATCACAAAATTTAATTATAAAAAACTTGTTTATTTATCTATACTAGTTTAATTAGCTTTATATCACAAAATAATAATTTGTTTTTAAAAATAGTTACTTTTTACTTTTTTATGTTTATAATCAGAAATGTTAAATTAGTTTATTAGTCTTCTAATTTATTTTTTAAGTCTAACTTCATCCTTTATTTTTGTGGGATTAAATTTGATCCTTCAATTTTTTAAATCAATTCAATTTGATTACATGTTTAAATTGGGTCAATGGTGTTAAAAATGCATTTTGTGGTGACTTAAAATCATTTAGTAACAGTTTTAAAGTCACAAACGCTCATTTAGACAATATGATAAAGTTTAGACGACATGACTACTCAAATTAATTTAGACGAAATCAAATTAAACTGATTTTAAATATTAAATGACCAAATTGAACCCAAAAAAATTAAAGGATTAAATCAAACAAATTTGAAAATTTAAAAGACCAAATTTAATCAAAAAAAGAATAGAATCAAACATAAAATACAAATTAGAGAAAAAAAAACTAATTTAACCTAATCAAAAGTTAAAAAAATAAAACTCAAACTAATTTGCATAACCTTTCATGAAATCAACTACTACTTTCAATTTGATTTTTGTGATTGTATATAAATATAAATTAACTTATACTTTTTTAAATCTCTAAAAGATAATCACTAAATTATTTTGAGTTTAATAACCATATACACAAAAAACAATGTGAAATTGATTTATGACTTTCAAATCATAAATATAAATTTATTTATGACAGTTTAATGATTTATACTATCTTTCAATTATAAATTATCTTTATTATGACTTTTAAGATGCTCATTTTAAAAGTCAATGAACTTATCATATATTATGAGTTATGATTGAACATCAACATCAACAACAACAACAACATATTTAACCTAAATTAATTGGAGTCGGTAGTAGATGAATTAAATGATAGATAGGAAATAAGACAAAGAAATGAAAGGGGAGATGTTAAGAAAAATGGGAAATAAGACAAAAGAGTGAAAAAATAAGCTAAAATAAAATAATGGTGAAAAGAGAAGGGGAGAAATGAAGAGGAAAAAACTATAAAAAAAAAGAACGACTAGAGCATGGACATACTAATGAGTTTCCAAGCTATAATTTTTTTCCACTCCGTCCTAAAACACAACGTCTACCAATCTATATCTTACTCTATTAGATATTATTTAACTACCTTTAATACTATATGCTCAATTTTTTTAGTCTATAACAAACTATCCACAATTATTAAATTATTTTATGTTTAAATCACTTATATATATATATATATATTTTTTTTTTTTTTTTAATCATTCGATTCATTTGGAAAAATAAGTAAAATCTAATTAAGATTTATTTTTGATAAGGATCAAACTCCTAACAATTCAACTTTAATTTCAGTACATTAATCATTTACATCCAATTAATTGGTTATTTTTATTTTAAGTTTGAATCACTTTTTTTTATACTAATTTATAACAAAAACGTCCCAGCTGAAAATCTGGTCCCGGTTTTACCCAGAGCAAGACTATCTTAGAATGCACCGAACTCTGCATATGTTTAACAACCAACAGAGTCGAAATAGAAAGTTGGTTGCATTCATCGTATATTTGGCTGATAAATTTGGTAGGTGGGAAATGACATTCGGGGATTACGATGTGTGTATATGTATCAATATTAATACAAAGAGATTTCATAGAAATTCAGTAGCACTGGCTTCTGAATCACATTCAGAATCGCATGCCATTAAGTCTCATTTGTAGTATCCACAACCTCACAGCAACAGAAAACAAAAAGATGGATTTTCACACACCCCAAGTCCCCAACCACAAAAAAAGGGAATACCATATTTTTCAAGAGCATTATGGATTCCGTAATGGTAAAGCAGGAGATATAGCATAAACACATGATACAGAAATATGGAACTTGAGGAAGGGAATATTCATTTGTCATAACTCAAGCGTTTCATTTCATTTCATGTCTCAGCTGCAACCACTTCACCGTTGATTTTCTCTTGATCTGCACTCTTCTCATGGTCACCTTCAAGTTGGCTTAAATTGCCCTTCTCCTTGATCAGTTGGATGTGGTGGTGCTTGCAGTAGAGTTTGCCTTCGTGTGCAATGTAGTTGGAGGGACTAATAACACACCCTCCATGAGTGCATTTGAAACAGCTCTTGTGATAAGGAGTTCCATTCACGGTAACCTAGACCATTTCAAAATACTGATTTAATTTGTGTAATATATAAAACTTAATATCCCTTTCTGAAGTAGAATGGAAATTTTAGCACTTTGCATCAAGGTTTTGGATTAGAGAAGGAGGTGCAATGGATGCTTTGCACTTATGAACAGTGTTATTAGATTCGGCTTGACCTGTGGGTCGTCGACCCGGAAACCAGTAACGGTTTGAGTTGCTTGTTGAAACATATCTGCTAGGTATGACTCAGACGATTACTAGTTGAAACGGATTGCATGTGATTTGATATGACTCGGAGTGTTTTCCACTTACAATAAAATGGCCAAGTCTCTTTCCCATGCTGTGCTTTTCTATGCACAATTGTCACTTCCCTTTGCTACTGTAAACTTATCTCTTCCCTATACTGTACCTATGCCTCTGTACACACCCACGCTTCCCTATTTCTTCTTTTTATAACTCACCAGGTTTCTTTAATTTCATTGTGCTTTTAAATTTAAAGTTGGTCAATTTTAATCAACAGCCCCACACATTCATTTAAGTCATTTAACGAAAATATAAAAAAATCATTCCTTGGCTGGAGCTAGATCGAACCTGTAACCTTAAAGAAAGTAGTTACGATTATACCACTAAGCTATCACAACTACTTGATAAATAAATGTAGAAATTAATATACCAATTAATGATTCATTAAATTGACTTCTTCCAGTATTTTGATTTAATCAATTGATTTGACTTTGATAAATATACCAATGAATGTGGCACAAAAATGGCTTAATGGACAAAATTATGGTTGTGTTGTTACCTTTTCCGTGGGATACACTGTTTTCTGACAACCGGCACATTTATCTCTAGTTCCACCAAACATACTTGACACTTTGGCTGCTGCTGGTTTCTGATTAAAAACAGCTCAAAAATTAGATAAATGCTAAGAGATATGGTAACATTTTTTAACACTCTCTACTGTTTAGTTACAATTTATTTGAAACTACATAGTCATGAGTGGCACTCCTTTATTGAGAATTGAAAACCCAATTTTCTGATTTCAAATAAATTTCAATTAATAACAAAAAATGTGTTTAAGAGAATATGTTGCTAATATTGGCAAGATTCAGGTGAGAGAGTGTGGGATAATTGCTCCCACAAGATTTTTTTTATTTATACATGTGTAATAATTTTTTTCCCCCACTAAAAAATAGGTATTTTTCCATAAGATAATTTTTAAAAAAATGAATGTGTAAAATATAAAAAATAAAATAGAGAATAAATCAATACTAAATTTATTATTTTATCCTTTTAATTTTTAGGTTTAATTACTATATTTGTTATCTAATTTATTTTTTAGGTCCAATTTGATCATTTAATTTATTTATTTGGTTTAGTTTGGTTCAATGATTTTAGATGACACTAATAAATTATGTTTTTGGTCCTTGATAAATTAATAATAAAAAAATTATCCTTAATAAAATTGTTTTTGCTTTGAGTTCCAAATAAAATAAAAAATATTTTGGTCATTGTTATTTTGTTTTAATACTTTTTATATATCTATTTTTTTCATTTTTGTTCCTATAATATATAAATCATTTGTTATTAGTCCTTATCAAATATTTTTCAAATAAATTAATAAAAAATGAACAAAAATTTATAAGACTAAAATGAAAAATAGATATATATTAAAAGGACTAAATAATTGAAAACAAAATTTTAGTTTTATTAGAGATTTAATACATTTTTTTTATTAAAGACCCTAAATAAGATTTATTAATTTATTTGGAACTAAAAATATATTTAAGTTTTTTTAATCAAATTAAATTTATTTCTTACCCTCACTTATAATTTTTTTTGCATCCGCCACTAACATTTCTCTAATGTGTTTTGTTGCGCATTAGTAAGTATTTAGATTTAAGATTGGTTACCTCTTCCCCGGTTTTTTCTGGTTTAGCAATTTTTGGTGTCCCTAATAAGCCAAGAGAAAGTAAAGATAAGTGACCCATTAGAAAAATATAGTGTTAATAAGGCTTTGAATATTAGGATTTTGATCGTTTGTTACCTTCGAAGCTTTTGTCAAGACTACCAGTTCTTTTGAACAGTTGGTCAAAGTGTGGCCTGCAGTAAAGAACTCCTTCAAAAGAGTTATAGTTGCTAAGCTGCAATTAAAAGTACAATACTCTGCATCATCAGTAGATTTGTTCTAAAAAATGCTTCATGTAAATATTTTTGTCTGAATATTTTACTTTTTCCTGGATATTCGGGTTTAAGTATCCATAGATTGGATATTTGCTTACTCACTTCATATAATTTAGAGTGAGTAAACTTTATAAAAATTAAATCCAGTTACACACCTCAATACACCAGAAGACAAAGAGGTACCGATATTATTTGCCATAGCCAGTTTTTGAAAACTAACAGAACATATAGGATACAATATCAACCAAAAACTAAAGATTGCCAAATCAATTTCAGTTTTAGTGGAAAAACAGTAAAAGGGAAAAGTTATTGTATGGTTCAGATTTACATTGTCCTAATCAATCTCTTCATTACATATATAATTACATTTTTTTATTTATGAAAAAAAGTTAATAATGTATCACATGTTAATTGGTCAAGACTGATCCCAGACCATACTAATAATTTCTAGTAAAAGGGAGGAGACAGAGTTAGATCCATCCACCTCACCAATCAAAAATAAATAAATAAATAAAAATCAGCACAAGTAGATAGTTTTGCCAATATAAATTTGGATAATTTGTGTTCTGAGGTATGATATATGTTTTTTCACTTTTTAATTTCACAAGCTGGCTTATAATTCGACAAAATGAAATCCAGGCGAGTTTTTGGAAAGAAAATTAAGAAATAGAAATTACAACAATATCAAGAACAGGTAAGGGTTCTGCCCGGAAGTGTCTTGGGATGAAAATGCTTAATTTTAAAAACACAGAACAATCCATCAAGCCAAGTGCTAAAATTGATGCCACTCGTTTGTTCAGATGATCAACTAGAGACACCAGATCCAAGGACAGAAAGATCTGAACTAGAGTCAAACACTACATAACCATGACGAATTATCATTAAGAGATATAAGTTTGATTGAATGGTTAAAAAAGAAAAGAAGAAGAAAAAGGTCACCGATTCAATCACTCCCATTAAAAAAACTAATAATTAACATTTGTGGATAAAAAAAGAAGAATTATTTGCAGATACAATTACAAATCCAAAGAGGTTATAAGAGAGAGAGAAACCTTGAGTGTTCCTTTGCAGTGGTGGCATCTGAAGCAAGCCTTATGGTACACTCGGTTATCTGCTGTCAACTTATCAACCAGATAAACTGTTTTGTCACAAGCCATGCACTTCTGAGTTGTTCCTGCAAATGCCATATTTTCCTTTTTTCCTACTCTCTCACCTTACCAAGGTGCAACCAAGGTACATGATCCCTTTGTGTGTGCTTTAAATAGAGTTATTATTTGTTAAGAGGAAGAGCAGAAAAATGAAGAGAGGAGATAAGGATAAAGGGGGTGGTGAAATGTGGGAGGCAGGAGACAAAAGTAGACACCCCAACAAATATACTGTCATTGACAATCATTCTATCCAATATTTTAACCACCTAACTAACGTTTTCTTCTACAGTTTTTTAATGTCTTCAACTGTGAAGTTAAATGGCGTACAAACTAAAGGACAAGAAATAAAGCATAATAACAACATGTAAACAACAAAAAAATATGAAGTTTAACTTTTTAGTCGAGTACAGATGACAGTAACTTCCAATTTCGGAGGCAATAGTGGCATAGGGAAAAAGAAAAAAAAAGAAAATTACAAGTTTTTTTTTCCTAATTGCCATCGTACCATCATTATTAAATTTATATATTTATTAATATTATTTAATGAAGATTGGAAGATGGAGAATCATAATGTCACATATAATGTAAGATAGGTGGACACCATGACCCTACCGACCGTAACTCACTGGCGTTTGACCTAAATCTTTTTGCAAAGTCCTTTCGATCTATTATTGTATCCTTGAACTAAATTATAGAATCACCAAAGTCTCCAACTAAGTCCTTAATTAATTAATATAAAATAGAGTTAGTTTCTGTTAAATAAAATAGATCTCTGATTATTAAATATACGTATTAGATTTGAAAGCCAATTTGTAATGTGGGGTTCGGTTCCATGACCCTGCATTGTTCAACATCTAGCTGGCTTGCTTTCATTCTCGAATCTCACTTTTCAAATATTTTTCTTGAGTTACAAAGGATGGATTGCAATGCAACCCTTACCATTAACTGTATAGACACCTTGGATTTTCATAAGTTGAACTACTTTTACGTTTACCATTGTCGGAGTAAAATATATTGGTGTTGGGATTTTATTAGTTTATGGAAATTAAAGTTCAGAGATCAACGTCAGGGTGTATAATTTAGCACAAAAAGTACCTACAATGATGGGGTTTGGTGTGTGCAAGTGCAATGGTTATTGCAATCTTCAGTAGCACTCCAATTATGATGACAGCTTGGGTTTCATATGTTATTGTCCCACACTGCAACTTCACACTGTGCATCCAGCAGATAAAATACCACCAATAATACAGTTTACTGTTTACTATTTAAATAAAATGACGTAACAAATAAAAGAGGGCATTTGGTCTAGTGGTATGATTCTCGCTTTGGGTGCGAGAGGTCCCGAGTTCGATTCTCGGAATGCCCCTATTTTTTATTTTTGTTTTTTTATTTATTTGAGTTATTGGGCTTTACGCCTTTACCTAGTGCTAGTAGTACAGAGTAGAAGAGCTTTTTTCATTTTGTTTGCTACCCTAATAGACACGAGCACTAATTTAAAATCCGGACCGTCGTATCGTTCCACCGGTGCCGTCGACCTCCAAGGTTCGAACACCGTCCTTCCACTCAACCGCGCGCTTGCACTCGTCGGCTCAAGCTGCCACCGCAGCACGCCTCAGCCGCCGCCAGTTAACAAGGTATGGGCTCTACCTTAGTTTGTTGCTCTTCTAAGTTCTTAATTAGTGCGGTGGGTTTAATACTGTTTCCTTTGGGACTGCCATTGTTGGACCTTAATCGGTGCTCTTCTTAGTGATAGTAACTTAATATATGTGGTGACAGTGCATTGTGAGTTTGTGACCTCTGTAATTTGCTTGATTAAAATGTTTGAAGTTTTAAGTAATGTTTTGTGCTTGATTCTTAGTCTGAGTTGAGTGTCTGATAGCTGTGCATTGTGACCTCTCTAATTTGCTTTTTACTTCTTTATTCTGTTTATCCCATAGTCAGTATTCACAATTGTTTACCTTCTCCCAATCTGTGTGCATTTCTGGTTTCTAAGGTACTAATGAAAACTTCTTTTTTTGTGCATATTCTGAATTGTTATTGACTATTTTTTTCATTTTTTATTTCCTTAACTGTATAAGATGTGCACATTCTGATGTTTTAACTCATGGATGTCGTTAGGAAGTTTGAACTATAAGCTTATGGAATTATATTAATTTGTGATGGTTTTTTTTTTTTTTTTTGGCTTTTTTTAAGACAGACAGAAAATTTTCATATTTTTTTAATACAAACCGAGAATTTGTGACCCATTGGTGTGAGTGTGATCACTGACCCAGTGCCTTGACTTGATTGGTTTTTAAGTCCAGTGCTATTCCTTGTTCATCTCATAGATAAGGTTATGGGTTGTTGACATTTGATTAACGATGTGGTTCTTTATGTTGTTGAATTCTGCAATTGGAGCCAAATCCCTCTCTCATCCTTAATTTCTATTTTCAATTTTTATTTTCACTTCATTTCTACGAACGGTTCTCACTGATTGCCTTTGTATGTACTCGATTTAACAGAATTCTACAGCTGAAATGTGAAAGATAAATCGGTTTATTAATGGGGATTTAGCTTTGGCATTAGCATTCACCACTGATGGGTATGGGTGCTTTGGCAAATAGCTGTGTAAGGTGTTGGGAGTGCAGTGTGCACCACTTCGTTTTGTACATTTTAATCATCATTATTGATTGTTAATGCCCTGTTGGAATATAGGTTTTTGAGTTATAGGTGGTGGTGTTTTTGTCCACAATTTTCTTGATCAAGGTTGAACAATTTGGATAACTTATTATTGTTGTCAGATAATTTAAAATAATTGTTAGGTTGGGTTTTACATCTGATGTCTGTTTGAGGTTTGCAGATAGAGGAGATATATGTTCATCTTAGTGCTTATGATTTCTGCTTCTGGTTATATACTATAATGCAAAGCTATGCTGGTTTGTTTCTTTAGTTTTATCCTGTAGCTTCTTTTACTTGGTTGCTCATAGATTGTTTGATAAATCGCCTGGCTGTTTGGTTAAATCAGTTGCTCAGATTCTGTGTTGTCCTTTTACAAGGTTTAATTTTACTTATTTAAGTTTTCAATTTTTATTTTGTAGGGAAATAGCATTTGGTCATAAAGAAGGAAGGAAGATGGTGTTTGGGCAAGTAGTGGTTGGTCCTCCTGGCTCTGGCAAAACAACTTACTGCAATGGCATGTCTCAGTTTCTCA
Source organism: Glycine latifolia (assembly GCA_013407115.1). Lineage (NCBI taxonomy): Eukaryota > Viridiplantae > Streptophyta > Magnoliopsida > Fabales > Fabaceae > Glycine > Glycine latifolia. The sequence continues at coordinate 4,286,394 of CM023944.1, read as the reverse complement.
GTCTTATTGGAAGGTAAGCCTTACTCTCTAAAGGGAGATGAAACAGAATATGTTTTTATTATGTTAATTGTTAGTTTTCTACTAATTTGGGTATCGTGTTTGCCTTACATATGTTGCTTTTGGAATGTGGGAAGGTTGCTGTTATCAATTTGGATCCCGCTAATGATTTGTTACCGTATCCTTCCCTCTACCTCTTTAAGACATCATTGTTCTCAAAGGTGTTAAATTTAAGTTGTATAGTTCAATTGATACGTATCACATTTTAGTTGTATAGTTCAATTGTTATTGTTTCCCCTAATAAAGAATATAGCTATGAATGTGCTGTGAACATCGAGGATCTCGTGAAACTAAGTGATGTAATGGTGGAACATTCGCTTGGACCAAATGGGGGTAAGCTGGTTCCTTTTTTTCTTGTTTAAATTATTTATTTATTTTAAGAATTTTGCATTTCTATGTCATGAAACCTGTAGTAGACACATGCTGATGGTCTTCTTGATTATGCTGTGTATGAGAAGAAATTCAACGAGTTACTCAGTATGCAAATCAATGGTTATTGTAAAAGGGATTGTGCCTTACTGTGTTCGCATTCTGAAGTTTCTATTGTTTTGTACAAGCAGGTCTTGTGTATTGTATGGATTATCTTGAGAAAAATATTGACTGGTTGGAAGCAAAATTGGAACCTCTTCTGAAAGGTCAGTGCATTATTATGCCTTAATTTCTAGATGTACAGGCTAAATAATCAAACTATAAATTCCAACGTTATCCTTATATAGACTACAAACTACTGCTCTACTTGTTCAGTTCACACACTCTACTCTAGTAACCTGACAATAGTATTCACATTTCAGATCACTACCTACTCTTTGATTTTCCTGGCCAAGTAGAACTTTTTTTTTCTCCATTCAAGTGCCAAGAATGTCATCCTGAAGCTCATAAAGAAATTGAACCTAAGGGTATAGTTCTCTTCTTTATGTCTTGCTGATGTCAAATCATATGTTATTTTAAGAACTCATGTATATGTTCATCTATGCAACTAACTGCAGTGCATTTGATTGATGCCCATCTTTGCAGTGACCCTGGGAAGTATATTAGTGCATTGATTTTATCCTTGTCCACAATGCTACATCTAGAACTCCCTCACATAGATGTCTTGTCAAAAATTGATTTAATTGAGAGCTATGGAAAGCTAGGTGCAGTAACTACTTATTTTTAGATGTCAGTGGTTAGATGTATTTTACATTATGCGGGTTAGAGTGGCAGATTTTCATGCTGACTTTATGTTTGGATTATTACAGCCTTTAACCTTGACTTCTATACAGACGTGCAAGACTTGTCATATTTACAACACCATCTGAATCAGGATCCTCATTCTGCTAAGTACAGGTGTGATGTGCTATGTGGTGATACTTTTCCTGCTAACCTTGCTTTTGTTTCTAATAGCATCTTGATGATTTGTACTTTTGTTGATACTTTTTAACCGTTACCTTTCGTAAGATGTAGAATTCCTCGTTGTTTCTTGCTATTTATCTTGTCTACCGTGGCCATTAATACCATTTTGAATTGTTGAAAAGTTATATTGTTTTAAATAGGTTTGTTTACTCAATGAGACTAAAAGGATTAAAGACAGATTTAAAATTTTAGTGCTTCTTTCAACAGCTTTCTATTAGATGGAGCTACTCTAAAATATGAAATAAATATTCATACACCTAGAGTTGGATTCTATGATTTCTCATTGGAGCGCTCCATTGGTTGTAGGCTAGTAGCAACTTATAATGACAAATGTGCAGCAAATGTTTATAAAAAAAATGTGTCGATTGGGTCATTAGTTCATTTGCCTCACTTGCAATGTTTATAATCTGCTAGGATCCAATCTGTCCAGATGTTGGCAGATGCCTATGTGGGTGAATGAATCAAATTCCCTGGTTGATGTTATTATTCTTTCTGAGTACATTTTGAATGTTACCCAGCTTCAGTTTGAAGTAAAATGCTGGAAATGGTGGTTAAGGATGGTTTAAATGGGTCAGATGGAAATTGTTTTGTCAGTATGCATCATAATTGACTCTTTCTTATTGATTACCTTCTTGTGTTCTCTAATTAATCCTTAACATAGACATTCTTTTTATTATGAGTATTATTTATCATAATTATATTTGCAGAAAGCTCACAAAGGAATTATGTGACATTATTGAAAACTTCAGTCTTGTGAGTTTTTCAACCTTAGATATTCAGGTACACCAAGTATGCCCTGGTTTTTCATCTGTTTGTCAAATGTTTGGAATCCTAAGTTGGAGTTTCTTTTTTTCAGGACAAAGAGAGTGTAGGGAATTTAGTGAAACTGATAGACAAAAGCAATGGGTACATATTTGTTGGGATGGAAGCAAGTGCAATTGAATTTAGCAAGATTGCTGTTGGTCCTGTCGATTGGGATTATTATAGATATCCTTTTTTTTTCTTTCTCATGTGTCTAATCTGATACCTCAGGATGATTTATTATAGAAAGTACCATTACTCGCACTATTGCATGACACGACTACCATTGTTCATTGCTTTCCGTGCATCTACTGTTTTTAACTGCTTCTTGGCAGGCCTCTAGTATCGACTGTGATGATGATGTGGTACTATATAAATTATATACACAGTCATTGTGGACTCTGAATTAAATGCATTAGTAGGCAGAAGTGACTGGTTGAAACATGGAGGATTCATGTAAAACCTCATAGGAAAATGTTCGGGTAGGAAAAATTGTCCTGTTTTTTAAATCAGTTGTCCATGGGAGCATTACATGACCAACCCATTAGAGTCTTTGAGCATCATAATGAGCTCTGTAGCTCTGTTCTGCTAGGTGGGCATATTTGCAATTATTCCTCAACCATAGTTGCAATATATTTGTATTTGATGTTTATATAAATAGAAAGTTCCTTTGTGTATATGTTTAATCTGATATAGAAATTTTGACATTGCTCTCAATCGAATTAGAAGAATATTTTGTTGCATTATTGGTCTCATCATGAATTACACACTCGGTCTACATGTCTTGATTTTAGACAATCACTTGGGTGATCAATCTGTCTCTAATTGAGCTTGTTAATTCTGAAGTATTAATAAGTGTTCTGATAATCATGCATGTATCAATTATGTTGTCTATGTTCCTTTGACCATTTTCCTGGTGGAAATCAGTCTTGAATTCTGAGCTTCCCTTAACTCAGCAATCTACAGTTGCAGCAGTGCAAGAGAAGTACATGAAGGATGATGAAAATATTGATGATAATGAATGATGGGGAAAGGTAGATAATTGAAAGAGAACGACACGTTGGTGAGTAATTTTACTCTTTTTTCATTATTAAGTTGCTTTTGTTTTTGTGTTGTGTGACTTGTCATACCATGGTGAACTCTACTTATAGCTTGTGACTCCCATTGCAGATATTGCACAGGTTATTTATTGTGACAGTTTGGATTTCTCGACCTTATACTAATGAACATCATGAAAACATAGAGGAAGGCAGGGGGAGTTGCTACTTTCAAGATATTAGCTAATTCAGGGCTTGTCCAACTGCCAAAGAACAACTTCCAGATTTGGCTAACTTTGTATAATATTATAATTCTGTAGCTTATAGTTCTGAATGAGATTTTTGTTTGTTCTTTGAAGTCAATTCATTTTAACTATCGCATCAAGCGTATGTGTTTTCTTTTTGTTGGAGATGAGCTTTACTTGGGAACTGAGTAATATCACAAAGGAAATGAATTACATTTTGTAAAGACAGGGACTGAAGTAATTGTTTATAGTTTCAAGAATTAAAATTTCAGTTTATTTTTTATTTTTGAAATGACAGCATAATACTTGAAATGCTGGGCGAATGCATTATGCTAGCATATGGTCAGAGACACCCTTCTTCCACCAGAAGCCATGGATAGTTACCTAAACATGTTGAAAGAGCAAATGATTTATTTAGTCATTTATATTTTTTGTTTAGTTTAATTCTTTATTTTTTAAAAAGTTTAATTCAGTCATTTATCTTATTCTTATTGTTCATTTTAATTATTTATCTTATTTCTTTTATTCAGTTTAATCCTTTAATTCATTTAAGATTGATATCGTTAATCATTTAAGAATGATTTTTTTTTTGTTAAAAAATGAAGTGAAAGAGAAAGGGAAAAAAATGAACAAAAGTATTTATTTTTAAATGGATAACAAAGTTATTCTTAAATAGATTGAATGATCAAATTAAATAAAAAAACATAAATATCAAATTGAACTAAAAAATAAAATAAAAGATCAAATTGAAAATAAAAAATAAAAGACTAAATGAATTATTTAATCGTGTTAGGCTGTCATCAAAATGCGTGATAGGATGCTTCAGAGCCAAGTTGTTTCTTAAAGAATATAAAATATGAAAATGTTGACTTTTGACATTGAGCATGTCAAATGATCACCGTGTTAGTTTTCAACCCATATATGAATATTTATTGAATTCTAGCAAATTTTACTGCACTGAATTTCTACAGGTTTGAGATGGTTGTATAAAAAATAACTTTCAATAAAGAATCGGTGGAAGGATAAAAAAGGAAAAGGTGTCTCCTATAAAGTTAAAAAATACAACAAAAGAAATAAGTTGGTTTGTGACTTATAAGTCAACAATTTGAATCTAAATTGAAATATATTAGTTACAAACTTGTAGAAATTAATTAATGAAATAAAAAATTTGATATTTTGAATTATTTTTTATTATGATTTATTTCTTAGTTTAAGAAAATGAAAAACAAAAATTAATTCCATGCAAATTATTTATGATTGAATTATATGCAGAAAAAAAATTATTATTAAAATTGAATTATATCCAAGTTTAAACTAATACCTTATTTAAAGAATTCAAATCTAGTTTCATTTGAACTAACATGTTATTAATAGAATATGTGAATTATTATACTTCTTAAGATTATTATAATTGTCGTCTTAAGTTTTTTTATATAGATAAAGAAAAGTAATAAATAGATAAAAAAATTTTACAAAATTAATCTTATTATCATTATTTTATTTTTAGTTTTTTTGTCCATCATTAAAAAAATATAAATTAAAACAAGTAATTAATTAATATTACATTAAAAAAATAAAAATGACAATTATTATAAACGGAAAGAATACTTGTGAAATTACACATACAAATTTATCCTTGTACAATACCCTATTAGAGAAACAAATTATCCATAAGAATATACCGATGGAAACTAAAGCAGATTGAGTCATTTTTTCCATGACAACTTTTAGTTAGTCAGTGTATTTGTTTAAGTTATCAACGAACCTATTATATATATATATATATATATATATATATATATATATATATATATATATATATATAATATTTAATTTTATTGGATGATGACATGGGATAATTCCATATTTATTTTTTCCAAATAATTTAATTAATTAATATATATTTTATATTTATTTTATTCTATTTCTAATCGAATTTTAAATTAATTATAGTATATATTTTTCTATTTATAAAACATAAAAGTGCAAAATTACTATAAAGTATATTTATTCTATTTTTATTTTATTTTTGAGTTATTTAGATTATTCGGTCTAACTAAATCTATTGAATTTCAAATCAATTATAATATATAATAACCATGTAAATTAGAACATTCATTTTTTTATTCAATTTTTTGAATTCAGATTATTTGGAATAACTAAATTAATTGAATTTTTGTAAATTAAAGATTAATTTAATTTTAAATCAATTAAATCAATTATGGAAGATAACAATCATGTAGATCATCCAATATAAATAATATTAAAAACACGGAAATAGTTTAATTATGCTAATAATTTAATTTCTGATATTAATAACTGTAACAATTATCTATTTCTATATCTGGTTATTTTTTTCAGTTTTTTTATTATTATTTATTATCGTAAATTTATTATTTTTCCAGAATTTCTTTCTTAATAATATATTAAAAAAGATGGAAAAATTGTTAAGAAAATAAAATATATTAAAAAAGGAAATAATCCAATTGTTTTCTTACTAAGATATTTTTGGAAATATTCTAAAAAAGAAAAATAATTTTCGAAAATAGTTTAATTAAGGGAATAATTTAATTCTTGAAATTAATATGCATAACAATTATCTATTTTTAAATCTGGTTATCTTTTTCAGTTTTTTTAATTTATTATTTATTATTTGAATTTAATTTATATTTTAAATTTTAGATGCACTCTTTCTCCATTCCTTTTATATGCTTCCTTCTTTCTCCAATTGTTCTATGGGGTGATCCATTTTACATTTTTTCTTCTTTTTGCATTATTTGGGTACCATTATTTCTAATGTGTGTTTTTTCATTTTTTACGTGTGGCATGGGATGTTCTTATACGTTCAGGTATTATTTGCATTACAATATTTCTAATGTATTTTTCTTTTTTCGATTTCACAGATGTGCAGAGGGTGTTTTTATACATTCTACATGTAATAATTTCTTATTTTCGTTTATCACCTATGTAATGTGTGTACAAAACAAAAAGGTATTTATGGTTATGTATGATGTTAATGGCAAAGTTTGGTGATTTGATAGTTTTATGGTGGATACTTTCTCATGATTTATTTTTTTTATGTTTCACGATATTATTTATATTCTCATTTTTTCTTTTATTTTCATCCATATTATGTCCTTCAAATAGTGATTTTTATTTTTTTGATGACACATGAATTCTATCTTGTGATAGTAGTGTCACTATTCACTCATCCAGAGAAAAATATACAAAAACACGTATTACCCTCTTTCCAATTTTTTCTATGCAATTAAGATTAAATTCTCATATTAATTTTACTCTTTATTAATTATTTGGTCATAAAAAAATAAAAATATGATAATAAAAATATATGTCTACACTATCTATTATATAAATTGGCTGAAACTTATTATTATTATTAATGTAATTAAAACAAGTATCGTCATCTTTGTATATAATTAAAATAATTAGATTATGCATGTTTATTTGAGAACGACATTACTATATGGGAAATCATATAAATGAAATACACCAACAATAAATGCGGATTGACAATCATTTTTAAAACAAATATCAGTTAAAAGATGAAGAAATAAAAAAAATAGGTTCATCCTTATATATAACACATGTGCAAATATATATTTAATTAAAAACATACATAAATATTTAAAAATTATATATATATATATATATATATATTTTTTTTTTTTTTAAATATTTACATACATATTTATTAATATATATTTTTTGTAAAATAGAAAATAATTTAGAAATATAATATAATAAAAATTATTAATTATAACCTTAACAACCGTACAATTACATGTTATTAAGTTATTTATATTTATATTCAAAACTTTTTATCTATTTTTTAAAATATTTGTATAAATAAGCCATAATAAAATAAAATAACTATAAATTATAAAGTATAAATTCACTATTCGTGCAACGCACGGGTATTACATTAGTTTAGGATTAAAAAAGTGATAATGATTATAATTAAACGAAAAATAATTTTTATTCCAAATAAAATTTCTAAAATTAATTTCAGAGAAAAATTACCTTTTATAAGTTTAAACAAACGGATCTTGAAACAATTAACATAAATCAAATTGAAATCTTTAAATTTGGTCATATTATGAATATTTATTTTCTGAATGGGCAGGACAAAATGCCCCAGACCCACAACTAAATTAACTTTCACTAAAGGACAAAATAAAGTTTAAATTATGAATATATTTTTTAATTACTTGCTATTTGGTAGACAATTAAACTTGCTATTTATAATTTTTGTTGTAATTTAATGTTGCTTAATTTTAAAATAAAAAGATGTGTTTCCAACCAAACCAAACATTATGGTTTTTTCCTTGCTAACTACCTTTGCTGCGTGAAACTATTACATAATACTGGACTATATAGTCCCATCTATTTTTCTGGAAATACATTATTAATTCATTTTTATAAGTTAGAAAGGCCATGTTCCTCTCTGATGCCGCTCAGTTTCAGATTGAGGTTTCAATAAACTCAATTTCCTTAATTAATTCTAGAAGACACGGTTAATTGATTGATACTAGTAAAATATTGACGGCATTAATGTCAATGTCGAATACATTATTATTAAATATTAATGAATGACATAGACCTATTCAATATTTAATCAACATCCTCCTCCCCGCAGCAACTTGCCTATAATTATTTATAATCCACAACTCATTTTTCTGCGCCATCAGAGAAAAACAACCTAAGCAATGAAGCAACTCTTCCTTTTCTCTCTCTCGAATAAGTCAAAGATGAAGATAGCCACGTTGGAAACTCTTGCATGATTAAATTTCAAACTTTTGTTTTGACCCTAAGGCGTGTTTCGGATTGATTATTATTTGATTGGATCCAGTCAATTCAGCTTTTCCTCCATGAATAAATACATTTCTCATCTCACCTTTTTGCTTCCCCATAATCTTAAACCCTCCGAACACTCCACCCAACAACGTTAATTAACCAAAACCCATCTTTGTTGTTATTAAGAATTTCCATATGTTGAACCATTTTATTTGTGGCAGTTTCCATCACCAAGAAGAAGATGTACCATCTTCAAGCCCCAAAAAGTCCAAGAGAAAAGAAAGTAGGAATGACAAAAACCCATACTCCAATCGAGGCTTGGACAAATTTTCTGCACTTTTGGCTGATCTTGATGAGAGAAGAAAAAAGGTTTACTCACAGATGAGTCCTCAGGACATATCTTTCGTTCGGTTTGCGTATTCAAACAACGATGATTTCGTTCCCATAGTGGTCAAAGTGAAAAACAATAAGGATCAGAAGAAGCACAAGAGTGAAGAACTCAAAGCAAGACACACAACATCTTTCACGGAGCAATTGGAAAAATCTGCTGAAGAAGCAACCTTGAAAGAAAGGAAGCAAAAACCCAATAAGTTGGAATCTCATAAGAAGAAGAATTTGAGCTTTTCTTTGAATATGTTGAAATGGCCATCTTTCTATGTGCCAGCGGTTGTCATGTTGATTTTGGTTTTTTTGGTTATTTTTGGGAGATCGGTTGCTACGCTTTGCACTTGTGTTGTGTGGTATGTGGTCCCCACATTGAGTGAATATTATGATAGTTCAAAACCAAGGAACAAATCGATGATGAACTCTAAGAAGAGAGATTATGTTAGGGGGTGGCTGAATGATAGTATGAAGATGATGAATCCTGAAGAGTTAGCTTCTCCAAGAACTGGTGATTCCAAGGCTTATTCAAATGACAAGAATTCAGGGAAACATGGCCACCAGAAAAGTTGGTGAGGATTGATCATTTGATATGATTCGTTCCTTTTCTTTTTCTATTTCCCAATTATTGATTGGAGATAGGATTTTTTTATCTTCCTTGTGTAAATATGTGTACGTTTTGTTGGTGACGTTCTTGAGACAGGTTAAAAATTCAACCCTTCTCTTGTTGACGTTTTGTAAATTGTGATATAGTTAGGGCTGATAGATCTGTACATGGAGCCGTTAATGGTTTTGTAAAGTTCTTTAAAATCAAGTGCGGTGACAATCCAATTCCAATTGTAGATCGTTTTAGATGAAAGTTAAGATGTAATTTAACAACACACTCAAAGCATTTTTAAACAGGTTAACTCAATCGCTGGTGCGGCAACAGGTTTTGCTAGACTCATTTTTTTTTATTGAATTCCTATTTGTATATTTGTATATTTACCAGTTGATTTTGAATGAAATGAGATATCAAAGTTTATGTAAAAAAAATAAACAGGGTAGCTCAATCTACAAGTTCGTATAGTTTCATTTTTAAAAAAAATTAAATTCTTATTTTTTTGGTAAAAACTGTTATTATTTTAATGATTTCAGACAATCCTTACAGTTATAAATACTTTTAATTAAATTTCTGGAAACTTCACTCCGCTCCGTTAAATCATGCATCACAAGAAGTCATTTTTAACATCCTGCTCTTAGTATCCCTACTGAATGATTGCATCCTCCTCCAACTCTTCTTTGAACCCCATTAAACCCAATAGAATTAATCAAAACCATTCCCAATGCGTTACAAAACTCTATTGCTCATTTTTAGTTGCTTCATCATTCTTGGCATGGTATATGTCACAAATGATAGAGCACCATATCCTAATTTCCAGACTCTATCACTATCTATAGATGATTGCACACAGTTTTTTTTTTTGTTTAAACCAAATTGATTTCGGTTATTAAATGTAGAAAACTGATGTAAAGGCACATTTTCTATGTCGTAATTTCTTTTCTCTGAGAAAATTTGCATTTAGTACTCGATCAAGGAAAAGATGGGTGTTTACATCTGCTTGAGGACCGCACCTTCTTTATTACAGTTTTGTTTTTTCTTCCTTTAGTTAAATTAAATATATTTATATATGGGTAATATTATTATCAAATATAAATTTACTAAGGACATTGATTATGTACCCCAAAAAAGGACATTTTTAGATAACAATGAATGCACTTTATTAAATGTTTTTATTAATCATCCCAAAAGGCAAACTTTAGATGGCCAAGTGTTTTATTTCAAGGGATTGCCTACCGTGTGCTGGGTGAATAATATGAGCGCATTAAACATATTTTAAATTATTTATTTTTTACCATGCGACACTCAATTAAAAAAAATTCAATAATTCTTCTTTTATTTTGATTTCCTTAAATAATGTCTTAAGGACTGTAATTAGTATTTACCTATTTTTATGAATTTATTCTATTCGTCCCCTATTAGTTGTCTTCTTAATGAAATATTAATTACAGAATTATTAATGATAAAATATTTTTTTTGAAAAAAGCCCCCTTGTTAAAAAGTTAATGCGAAATTTAGTTGTTAGTATTAAACATGTCCAAATCCCGTTGTGATTAGATCAGAAAACATTAGGTCATGTATATTATTAGTTGGGTACTGTGGTCTCAATCTCAGTATCATTTATTCCGCTGCTATCGACCGGTCCTCCTTTGTCACCACATACCTACACCTTTATTTTCTTTAACATCCAACTATATAGCTCCCTACCAACCTAGTTAGGTTGTAAAAATAATTTTTTTTTAAAAATTTATATTCCTCTACAACTTTTCCTATTATCTTGTAAAAACAATTAAATAAAAAATAAATATATTTAATATCTTAAAAATATAAAATACATTTAACATTTACATACAAGAGAAGCAATAAGATTAATAGAAGAATCTTGTTAGAGGATTTATAATTATTCAAAAAATTTAATCAACGCAGCTCAAGTATAATGATGTTATTCTTTAATAGAATTTGTCATATATGTATTTTTAATTCTTCTATTTAAAAATATATTGTAGTTAATGTGTATAAAGAGACTGATAAGATTAATTGACTAAGTGTCAAACATTAAAAAAAAATATTTTTATAACTTTTTATGAAAAATAAATTTTATTGATTCAAATATTTGATTTAAATTTTAATAAAATAAATTAATTTATATAAATTCAAATAAATTAATAATTTATTAACACCATGTCATTTTAATATAAGGAAATGTAAATTTAGATTATATATTTAAAAAATAAATTTAGTTAAAACACTCTCTCAGTGTGAAATTTGTTACACTATTATTTAATTATAATTTTTATATATAATATATTTATTGATATTTTTTCTTTTTCTTTTTCATTTACAAAAGCAATCCTTAGCAATCATATGTTTATTACTTTCATAATAATTACTTGAAGTCCTACCATGTGAAAACCTAATGATGTCATTAAAAAATTTAAATTCAAGATCTTATTTAAGATTACTGATCCCAATAAATTGTTGGCCTATGTAAATATCTAATGATTTTATTTAAAAAGTTTCTAAAATGATTTGCTTTTTTTTTTGGAAGCATAATAATCTAATTCATTATTAACTTCATTTATTGATCCACACAATCTGAGCTATGATTCAAGAAAATAGTGCTTATTCACTTTCTAGCACTCCAAATTCAAACAACTCGTCCCAGTCTTACACAGTTACCATAAATCTAGAAGCTTTGTGAAAAACCTAAGATCACATAGGTCATACTATTAGAGAATATTTTTCCGTTCCCACTGCAAAATACCAACATTCAACCAAAGTATATCTTATCGCGCAAAAGCCAGCAGGACTGGCAATGGATTGCGGCGTGTTAAGTTTATAGAGTATTGTATCCTTATCATCATTTAATTTGCGACTTATACAAAGAGGAAATTGATTTTCCTTGAAATTTAATAAAATAATTTTTTATCAGCCAATATTAATTTTTTAATTTTATTAAAATGTTAGTGAAAGAATTCGAACTTATATTTCTCTTCTCTTCTCTCTCCCTTCAACCTAGAATGATATGGATATATCGGAAAATTGAAATTTAAAGCAGAAAAAGTTACCACAATTTTAAGATTAAAAAATAATTTGATATAAGTTTACAAAACTTTAAAATGCTAAGGATAAATTATCTATATTTCAGTTATAAACTAGTCAAAATAATTTGTAATCTGTCTTAATTACCTTACCAAAACACACTCATATCATATGTTTGTTTCATGTTCGAAGATCCACCGACGCACCAACATATAGTAGAGAGTTTTACAGGTGCCTTTAAATGTTCATTCAAGAAATTATTTATCACATGAGAGTTTGTACCATAAATTTTATATTGAAATTTGTTGGACTTTACTCTTTCAATGTTGGTCCAAGCCCATTTGAGGGGTTTAATATCCCAGACCTAATTTACCACTATATAGATATTAGTTGAGAGTGAAATTAGGTCAGACTAAGACAGACTGTGAGAGACATAAATGTCGAGAAAGATTTGAGTGTGAGAGTGACTCCGCATTTGAGAACCTCAAGTGACATTCTTGAGTGTTCATGTTTGAGCAAGCATGCGTGTCTGCATATTTGAGAGTTTAGAGTAAAACACTTTGAGAGTTTGATTACCACCATTGTTGGAGAGGTTAAGAGTACCACCACCTTGGTATGTTCTGATTCATTGTAACCGTTTTCAGTTATAGTGAATATTTGATCTGGACTAGTGTCCCGTGAGTTTTTCCTTTCCAGTTTCAGGGAAGGTTTTCTCACGTAAAACAGATTGTTGTGTGATTCTCTCTCTCTCCTTTTGTGATTTTGATAGATTACGTTTTTCGCATTTTGATTGAGGGTTGACGATAACCTACCTTTGAATTTATTTAAGGGTAAGACTGTTGCGCCGATTTTACCCAACAAAATTTAATGAAATAAGTTTAAAAAAAAAACTTATTTTAATAAATTAAATCAATTTATCAGAATAAGTTAAAAAGATTATATATATAAGTCCAAAATCATGAAGTGTTTTTTATTGAAAAATATTAATTGTAAGAATGTTAGTTTTGTTAATAGAGAATATCGAACCTATGAAATTTTTTTTATATCTAAAAAATAAAATAAAAATATGAAGTGTTATTATAACTGTTTGTTCAAGATAATCTTATGCGTGCCATGGTATGAGTACCACAAAAGAGTGAGAGCCATATCATTTATCAATGATCCCAAATTGTACGACGGACAACCAGAAATCCAGAACAATCTACAACTAAACATAAGTTTAGTCTAACTAAAATACTTGGAAGAAGGTTTAAGGTTGGTATAATTGTGAACGAAAAAGAAAAGAGAGAGAGAGCACATGAATTTTTGAGTTCTTTATCAATAAAAACTAATAATTAACATTCGACATTAAAAAAAAAGTGTTGGAGTCCTTATCTTTATCCCTGCATCAAATAGGATTTATTGGCAGTAGTGGTAGACAATAAAATTTAGAGAGTTAATTAAAAAGTGCTTAGTTAAATAATTAATTAACAAATGCTTAATTAGCATTAAAAATACATGAGTTTTATTTGATACGAGTAATTTTTAATTTTTATACAACAAATTCGCACGAGATGGATTTTAAGCAATGAAATTATATATAGTATTAACCAATCAGGATGGGGGTTTGGTTTAGAATGAGTTTGTTTAAACATAAAAAAAAACAAAGAGTAACTTTAACATAAGCATTTTGTTAAAAAGTAGATAGGATTTACTTCTTAAAATAAGAAAAAGAAAATTATTTTTTAAACAATTTAAATAAACATAATAAAAAAATAAATAATTATTTATTTTTACAAATAAATTTAAATAAATTGATCCTTAATGAGGAAGAGAAAAAAATTAAAGTAGACAACCAATTAAGTTTAATTACAGAATTTATTATTGTATCATTTTTGTTAAAATAATATTTAACCATTTATATATATATATATATACATATATATATATATAATGGATCAAATTACATTATTATTATTATTTTTATAATTATTACAACATTTATAACTTGATATAAAATATTATTTTTATTGATCCAATATATACATATTCCCTAGATTGTTTGTGTTGAATTTTGTCAAAATCAAACAATTGATAAGAAAATAATCAAATAATCTATATTTTAGTATATTTTGAAATATTTATATTAATATTAAATTTTACATATGTAATTTATATGAAAAAACTTTCAATCCAATGATGAATTTTAAGAAAATAGTATCCAGTTAAAAATTATAGAATGATATAATAGTTGTTAAAAGTTATACCAGTATAATGTGATTAATTTGGATAATCAAATGATTTTAGTCTATATATAAACGATTTTAAGAATTGAAATTTGAGAAAGATAACCTAAATTGTAAAATAAAAAATTAAAAACAAAGCAAATAAGAAAATTCACACAATTTGCATAACAGACATATATGATATGTATTCTTTAATCATTTTAAGTAAAATCTTATCCAACAATTCCAAATTATTTTATTTCCTTTTTTATTTGCTTTAATTTTTTAATTTTTATATTTTTAGTTAAGTGCCCTTAAAGATAAAGTTTTGCACATAAGTGTCTATTTAAGAATAACTCAATTAAGCCAATATTAACTTATGGTTGTAACTTTTGTTCCTTAATTAAATGGTGATATTCTGAATTTGAATATGAAATAAATTATATTAAAAAGATAATATCTTGTGAGCTTTCATAATTTTAATGAAGATTAATGATTGTGAATATTTCATACTAATTTAATTGAATAATTTTATCTTTTTAGCATATATACTTCTCCGGTATTTTTTTTCGTTTATTCCGGTTAGCCATACTGCTTTGTTATAACTGAGTGGGTGACACAAATTTAACGCGGAATGGCGCAACGGAATTTCATAGAACATGCAAAGAACGTAGGCCTTTTATTGTTAAATTATCGTTGTTTTATTTATTTAAGAGTTGTTAAACTATTGTAACAGCAATATTAATATAGCATCTTACTCATCACCATCCCCAATCCCCATCCATTCCAACGAAAAAGGGGAAGGTAGACAATTAAAAAAAAGAAGGAGAACACAGATTGTAGAGGCGTATAGGCCAGAGGAGAGAGAAAGAAAGAGATCATAGGGTGACAGAGAGAGAGAGAGAGGGGGGGGAAGGGGAGAGGGACGAAACGATGGGGTTGTGCTTTGGTTGCTTTGACGGAGGCAACAAGCGTATGACAAAAGAAGAAGAGAGATTGGCCTCTGAAGAAGCGCGTGCTAGAGCTGCTGCAGCCGCCCAGAAAAAGTACTTCCCTTTCTTTCATTTCTTCTTCCTCATTAAACCATTTCATGCTTATCATATTGCATTAATTCTTGCAAATGTTTCATACATTTATTTGGGTTTTTATTTAATTATTAGAACCTGGTCATCATGCATGCTTGTGAAAATTGACCTGTTGCTTTCATTCTTGTGCATGCTTCTCATCCTTACGTTAATATATATGTTCATTTTTCTACGTACAGCATTCACCATGGTGATTGTTTATTCGTGCAACTTGGGATTATGGTCTACATTCCATGCGTGTGACATATATATACATGCATGTATGTTCTAACATGTTTGTGGAAGTCCATATAGAGCAAATGTGCAATGAGACTTTTGTATCCTTTATTCTGAACATACTTTTAGAAGGCCGGGGTGCAATGGTAATCCAAACATCATAATTATTAATTGATAATGAACGTAGCATAATTGTAGAAAGTTGTTGAGATTGTATGAATGGGAAAAGGAAAAATAATTAATGTTCTTACAAATGGTATTTTTGTGGGTGATGATATGGGTGTGTATATATATATATATATATATATATATATATATATATAGAGAGAGAGAGAGAGAGACTAACTTTTAGGTTTTGATTGTTGATTGTTATTGCAGGCAAGAGCAACAAGGAGAGGCAAAGCAACCAGAAACGGTAAAGGAACCTGAAAACTCCAACAATGGCGAAGCGTTTGTAAAGGTTTAGGGATACAAGGGGGCCACTTGATTTTTGGCAAGTATTAACTCACAATGTTAAATCTATGCTAAATCACCATCATACAATTCTAGGGAAATTGATCCATTAATTTGATTAGGAATTTATCGCACTTTTTCTATGTAAAAAAATCTTAATAAATATTCCCAGCCCCTTGATATGCTGCTTTGTTGCCCTTGCCGTTTGGCTATCTGTTCATGAATTCATTAAAGCACATCGATAATATGTTTTGACTTTTCATGTGTTGATGCAGTGGCAGATGGGTTGAGGTTAGGCCAACTGTTTATTACATGTAAGGTGAATGATCGATCTATCTGATAAAATTTAACTCTAGGTTCCCCTTTTAAACAAAGTTTTTAATGTAAATGCAGCTCATTTTTTAGTCAAAAAACTACAATTTAACAATTATTAAGCCAAAATCAAATCTAATTATACAATATTAATGATAAATATATTCAATATTTTTCCTGAATTCTGTTCTAGCGTTGCATATCCGTATCAGAAAAATGCTACATGCAACATCACTCTTTCACATGAATTGGGTTAATCCACTGCTTTTCAACGTTGTGTTGATTAGGACAATTCCTTAGTTACTGTTTAAACCCTCTTCTGTGCAAAATGAAATCATTTGTCTCAATGGTTTTTCCTTTCTTGTTATGCAGTACTATGTATAGGTCCAGTCAAATCCTATGCACTTCCAGCTTTCCTTGTTCCGGTGATGAACAATCGGTCTTTCCTACAACTGTACCATCGGTCAAATTTGTTGTATTCCAGATCCAGAAAATATTCTGTTTGATTGCAAAGAATTCGGGATGTAAAGGAAACAAGGATAAGTTTAGAATGTAGTTTGGTGTTTTTATTCGTTGGTAACTTGATATTGAAAAAAAAAACTCAATTTCCCAAAAACTGAACGCACCAACCAAATTACGTCGTCGTCTTTTTTTTTTTTTTTATGTGGGGTTGGGGACTAAGAAGTAATTAAGAACATGGACTTGTTGTATGATTCTACCTTTGGTGAAATACGTGCTACCTACTGTCAGTAATGTTTTGAGTCACGGAATGAAAATGGGTAAGGCTTTTTATCAAAGAATGTTTGACCTGATTTAGTTTGTCTTGTCTTAAATTGTTTACTATAAAAATTAGACTAAATTTTTTTAAAAAATTTGCTTAAATAAAAAGACTAGACTCAAACTTTAAAAAAAATATATTATACCTATCAAGTTAGCTTATTTAATATATATATATATATATATATATATATTAAAACTTAAAAATAATATATTTATTTTCCAAAAATATTTTTTTTTATTATGAAGGTGGATGATCAATCATTTCAAAAAATCACATTAAAAATGTCATAAAATGATTATTACTTATTTGAAAATATAAATAAGATGTTGAGAAATTACTTCTTTGATTTTCCTAAATTGATTTAAAGTATTTTATAAAATTAAATTTCTTATTAAAATAAGTTTTTTAATAGACTTGTAGACCAAACCAAACTTTTAAATAGACTAGACCAAACCTAAAAAAAAAAGTCTATAACAGATAAATAGATTAAACCAAACTTTATATTTTTAAATAAGATAAGACCATATCTAATCAAGTCTGACATGATTTAACTTATTTCTACCCCTAGTTACACAAGAGTATTACCTAGAAATTAAATATCATAAGAATAACTGTACACTACACTCTTAAAGATATGGAATAACCGCACAATCACTTTTGGATTCCAATATTTCCTTAAAACAATTATAAAAAGAATAACAATGTCACATTTTAAAGTTTTTTAAAAAATAAATTAAATTAAGACTGGCAATGATGTCATATTTGAAAAAAAATCAACTAAAAGAAATTAAAAAAATTAAACAACTTTCACACACAACATAATTTGAAACTGATTTTTATTAAATAGCTTCTTTAATTTTAAAACAATTTTATTTTAAAAGTGAATATTATGATTTTTAAAATTCCATATTAAACAGTTTTTATACATAATATAATTTGAAACAAAATTAAGAAAAGTCATTTTTTTTATTGTGAAGTAAGCTTCGAACTATCAATGTGAAGTATGAGCAGTTTATTCAAAATTATTTTCTAATTTCAAATCAAATCTCACACAAATTTGCAAGAAAAATGTAAAATAAAAAAAAAGTTAACTAACTTGAACGTGTGGATCGTCAAGAAAAAACTTATACTTGTGAATAGTGAGAATAGAATCGGATGGAGAGAGGATGAAAAATTAGTCCGATATTTATATATTCAGTTTAAATTTTAAATAAAAAATGAAAAATTATAATTTTGGAAAAAATTGCACCGTGCTGCAGATTTATTTTTATATGGTGAAATTATATGTAATTAGTAAGTTTTGAAGGATAAAATAATTTTTTATAAAAATAAAGATCAAAAGATAATTATCAAACGTTATATTCCCTTATTTATTAGGGTAAATAGTTATTTTTGTCCTTAAATACTAAGAGTATTGATAAATCTGTCTCCAAAAGATAAAAATTCAAATTTTAATTTTCAAAAGTGAAAAAAAATGCAATAAATTCATTCATCTATTAATTTTCGTATGTTACCATTAATGAAAGAATATGTGACATGCATAGACGAATTTGTCAATGTTTTACATATTTAAAGATGAAAATGACTATTTATCTAAAATATGGCTTAATCTTTAACTTCTCTTCTTTTGTTACAAGCATAACACTACAATACACACTTAAAAAAATAGGAAAGCAAACATAATTTAGAGTAATATAATAATGACCATAATATTGATTAATAATCATAATTTATATGTTATTCTGAAATTTCTATTGTGATAATATTAGATAATGATAAAATCAAGTTAAGTCTCATTTTTTTTGTAATGATTAACTTAATGATTATGCATTTTTGTTTGAATATCATATTTTGAATAAGATATTATCACATTAAAAATTTCAGAGCAATATACATATTATACTTATTAATCAATAATATACTTATTATTATGTTTATTCTAACTTATGTTTGTTTTCTTATTTTTTAAGTGTTTATTATAATGTTATATTTGCAATAAGGAAAAAAGATGAAAATTAAATTATAATTTGGATAAATAGTCATTTTCGTATATGAAGTTATAGAGCATTCACAAATTGATTTATAATTGTGTCACATAATTTCTTTCATTAACAATAACGAACGAAAGTTAACATATGGATAAATTTATTACAATTTTTTCAATTTTGAAAATTTAAATTTAAATTTTTATATTTAATAGACTAATTTTTCAATACTTTATATATTTAAAGAAAAAAATAATTATCTATTCTATTTATTATTATATATGTTTCCAAAACAAACTGTAATAACGACATAATGCACGCACATACAGTATTATTAAATTACCGCATGTGCTGCGGCGGGTTTTTCTCATCTGTAACGAAATAAAATAAAATAATGCGCTGCCCGGTGTCAGCGTGATTGAGATGCAACACAAATCACAAGGCTTGAGAAAAAAATCACTAAGGGTGCGTTGGTTTAGTGGGGAAAAAAAATAATTTAAAAAAAAATATAAAATATATGGGCCTCATGAAATAAACTATTATTTTTAATTTATTTTTCTCCATTAAAACAAATACAACCTAAGATTGATGAAACTACAAGTTCAATAAAATATTAAAACAAAGAAATTTTAAATTTTAAATTTTAAATCTAGAAACACAAAAATATCTTTTTATTAACTTATATATATATATATATATATATATATATATATATTATAAAAAAAAAAGTCACATGCATGGACAAAAGACCTCAAATATAACCCTCCAATTTAAAATATTTTTTTTGAAAAAAATAATATTTGAAGCTCCATTTACCGTTGGGACATCGCTGAAAGACTCACGTACATGGCAGCAAGGGCAGCCTCTAAAACAAGGAAGGAAGAAAGAGGGGACCCCATGCAATCGCATATTCAGATGGGTGGGTCTTAGTAGGGAGTATATATATAAAGCAGGACTTGAGGGATATTTCTTCACAGAGCAAACGAACTGCAGAAGCATATTGATTCTAGAGGTAATTTTCATTATTATTTTCTCAATGTTTCAGTCCAAATAGTAGTAATTTATATTAATCAGGCCATCATTCAGCTTAGCTAGACACAGAAATATGACCAAATCTACTCCTCCATACAGATTAGTGTATGTCCTTACATAAATTTGTCTGACGGCTTTAATATCTTATCATCTTTTTTTATTTATATATAAATGATAAATTTTATTGGTAAAAAATCATCACTCATCATCTAAGTTGAGGAAATATCCTTTATCTTAAAGGCCTCATGCACCTATTTACTACCTTGACTTAGGGGTGTACAACGGATCGGGTTCAGGTAAAAGAACTCAGACCAACCTAATCCTACGAGTTGATGTTTGCACCCCCCCAAATATTCGACCGAAATACCCTTTCGGTTTAAATGGATTACGATTTAGGCGAGTTTTGGTTTTTCAGTTCGGTTTGAGACAAACCCGAGAA
Organism: Glycine latifolia; assembly: GCA_013407115.1. Classification (NCBI taxonomy): domain Eukaryota; kingdom Viridiplantae; phylum Streptophyta; class Magnoliopsida; order Fabales; family Fabaceae; genus Glycine; species Glycine latifolia. The sequence continues at coordinate 4,265,516 of CM023944.1, read as the reverse complement.
TAACAACTTCTGAAATGGTAAAATAGAACAAGGAGATTCAGACTTCAAAGAAAAAAAAAGGCCTCTAGGAGAAAAACAAAATTGCGGTATTTATTTGTTATTTTACATTAATTTTTTATCTATTTTTATTCACTTATTTGTTTCTTTCTTCTTTCTTTAGTTTTAATTAGTTATTTATTTTATTTGTATTTCTCACTTATTTTTCTGGGCCATGCATGCATGTAGAGAGAAATGGAAGCATGGGCAAGAGTTCTGATGCTGATACTGGTACTCGCTCTGATAGTGACATGCAAGCTGCTGAACTCGTTATGGCTGAAACCGAAGAGGCACGAAAGGCTTCTAAGAAAGCAAGGTCTTCAAGGCAATCCATACAGGTTTATGGTTGAAGACATGAAGGAGTTATTCAAGATGCGAAAGGAAGGCTTGTCTAAACCCATGAATCTCTTCTCTAATGACATTGTGCCGCGTGTTTCTGCTTATGATCAATATAGTATCAACAAACATGGTTTGTAACTCATGTCAAATTCAAATAGCACACACAACGTTGTCCAGTCTCTTCAATTCTTCAAATTTGTCTTTCTTGTTCATATTTAGTTTAAGCCGTTTATTGTTACTGTTGTTGATGATATGTAGGCAGAATTTCTTTTATCTGGTTTGGACCAGAACCAAGGGTGACCCTCACAGATCCTGAGCTAATCAAAGAAGTACTCAACAAGATGTATGACTTTGGAAAGCCTAATATGAGCGCACATGTCAGGTCACTAACTCCGGGTCTTGCAAGACACGAGGGAGAAAAGTGGAGCAAGCATAGAAAGATAATCAACCCAGCATTCAATTTGGAAAAGTTGAAGGTTAGTTTCCTATTATTACTCGATATAGATCTAATATAGACTTGTGTGCCTTTTGAAAACATGTCAAAAAAACAAAAGGGATTTGTGCCACAAGTGATTTTTTTTTTTTTTTGCATGTGAAAATTACTCTCCCCAAAAATGTGTTCCCTTGGAAGGAACACTTAATTTGCAACCAAGAAAAATATTTGGTATAGCCAACTTGAGTTAGTTTTGCAACATCAAGCAATATCAGTTGGTTTATAACCATGATGTGAAGTCTGAATGTTTATATACTGAATTTGACATGGAAAATATTAACACCTTGCTATTTCTTCATTACACCACAGAATTTGTTACCAGAATTCATTGAATGTTGTGATGATATTATAAGCAAATGGGATGGGATGTTGTCTTCAGATGGATCAAGTGAAATTGATACATGGCCTTTCTTTTGGCTAGTGAGGTTATTTCTCGAACAGCATTTGGGAGTAATTATGAAGAAGGAAGGATAAAATTTCAACTTATAAAAGAGCAAACTGAACTTACACTGAAACTTATAATGAAAGTTAACATCCCTGGATGGAGGTAAGACTAATATGCATTTTTAAATATTTGATGCACTTAACTGATCAAGCTTATTGGAGGAACTTCAATTAAGTAAACTAACTTTACCATATTTTCATAAAGGATATTAGAAAATAATACTTATCATTAAAGAAACAAAGAAATATGTTTTTACAACCATTTTACTAAATATTATGACATGAATATGCCAAAGGGTATCTCTCAATTGCAAATTGGAAAGTCAAACTATGTTTACTATAGACAAAACAGAACCAGCATTCGAAGTCTAGTTGATATATAAAAGGGCATTCACTTCATATTACAGGACTGATTATGTTTTCTTGTAGGTTTGTACCTACTGCTACCAATAGAAGGATGAAGAAAATTGAAAGAGATATAAAAGCTTCACTTATGGATGTTATTAACAAGAGAGAGAAAGCGCTAAAGGCGGGTGAAGCCAGTAAAATTAACTTGTTAGAGTACTTCTGGAGTCAAATCACAGGGAAATTCAAGAACAGGGAAACAATAAGAAAGTTGGCATGAATCTTGAGGATGTTTTTGAGGAATGCAAGCTATTCTACTTTGCAGGGCAGGAGACCACCTCAGTTTTGCTTGTTTAGACAATGATATTGTTAAGTATCCTGATTGGCAAACACGCGCAAGGGAGGAAGTCTTACAAGCTTTTGCCAACCGAAAACCGACTTATGATGGACTTAATCACCTTAAGTTTGTAAGTTTGTATTATCATCTCTTGATATTGAAAAGTATATATGCTCTTGGTATTCTTACTATGAATATTTTTGCAACAGGTTACCATGATTTTGTATGAGGTTCTTAGATTATACCCACCAGTAGTTGGTTTTGCTCGAAAAGTTAACAAAGTAGATGTGAAACTTGGAAACCTATCATTACCTGCTGGAGTGTAGATTTTATTAGCAGTGCTTTTGGTTCACCATGATTGTGAGTTCTGGGGTGATGATGCTAAGGAGTTCAAACCCGAGAGATTTTCTGAAGGAGTTCTCAAGGCCACAAATGGCAGATTTTCATTCTTCCAAGATTTGTTAATATGAATATGATATAATTAAAGTTGAATAAGAATGTATATTAGCAGTATCAATAACTAAAATCAACATAATTATTGTAGAATTTGTGTTGATTTAAATGATATAAAATTCCATTTTTTCTCTTGCTTCAAAAAAATATGAATTAATTAGAATTAATTAATAAAATTAACACAAAACTTGTAGAATTTGTTAATTTAAATGATCTAAAAATTAAATTAGAATGTATTGGTAATATCCATTAATTTGAATAAAATTGTTAGTTTAATGTCTATACACCAAAAATATAAAATAATTTTCCACTGTTATTTAATTATAAATGATCCATTTAGGTCTAAAAAAATATTTGTATGGCTTATAATTGAGTCTAGAAAAAATAATTTATTAAAATATAAAAAAATAACGAAAAACAATTTGCCTAAAATTCCTTTATTTGGACGGGGAAAATTGTACTAAAACTTTCTTACGTTATATTATAAAATATATTTATTATTTGAATTGTTAAAATTAAATATTAATTATTAATTAATTAAAAATTATATATATATATATATATATATATATATATATATATTTATTGTAATAACCTAATATTTTCTCAAAAGAGTAACTTTATATGTTAGGTTAAATGATATATTTAGTTTTTTATCCTTTTTTTTTCAATTTAGTTATTTAACTTTTAAAAAGTTCAATTTGATTTTTTTTTTTCAGTTTAATCTTTTATCTTAAACTTTTATCTCTTAAGAAATTCAATTTGATCATTTGTTTTAATATTTTGTTCAATCATTTTCCCACCGGCTTCAATACCTTCAACAATCCCTCTAACCAACGTTTAGACCTCTGATATTTACTGAATACGCTAAATGAACAATTTGAAATAGTGATGAACAATAGGTAATTTTCTTTCAGGATAAAAGAAAGACATGAAAGCAGCAACAATCAAGAATAGTATTGTGGGAACTTCGAATATCTAGTAGTTATTATTTGGCAGGATATTATAAAACACATCATTTTACCATTTCTGTCCACTATTAGTTGTACTTGTGAAACAACAAAATTTGATTATAACAGAATGAAGAAAATCTACAGATTAGCAGCTAGATTTAGCTATACATTTTGAACAAATCAATAGCCAAGCAATGGTAATTGTGGGATGAGTATTTTTGTCATCCAGTTGCTGCTCACATGTTTTCTATCATGCTCTTAGTAAAGCTCACTTTCCCTCAACCAAAAACAATAAGGCTGTTTTTCCAAAGTCTAAATTATTTAAAGTTTTGTACTGGAGCAGAAAGCTTCAGTTCATAAGCAGCTTGAAAGAACTCTACTGCTTGCTGTAATGAACCTTCCATTTTTGAAACCAATCCAAGGTTGAACCAAGCATCATGGTTTGTAGGTTCTAATCGCAAAGCATTCATTAAAAAACTTCTTGCAATCGGAAGTGATTGCATACCGAGGTTCATCAACAATTCTGCAGTGGAAATGATACTGGGAATGTAATCTGGTTCTATTGACAATGATACTGAAAAGGAAACAAATGCCTCTTTGTATAATGATTGAGCTTCAAGCAACATCCCTGCAATTTGTGCACAGGGAATTGCATATTAGTTTACCATGAGCATAAACACTCAATGCAGACACGAGTTCAACCATAAAAGCTTAAACAGATATTTTCCTTACCTGTAATATGCCAACTTCTTGGAGAGAAAAATTCTATTAACTGGGCTTTGTCAACACAAGTTTTTGCATCAAGCAAGGAATCGACATGTGTATAAATGGTAGCCAAATCCTGCCATACTTCCATTTCCAGCTTCCTTTCTGTTAATGCCTGCCAAGTAGGATGGAAAAGTTAGGAGAATTCTTCTCAAGATTTCAGAGATGAGACTAATCATTACTCAAGAAAATAATAGTAATAATTAAAATGAAAAAATTGCACAAAATCATTAATTATCATTCTTCCACTCTAGGCATATATAGGATAATCTTTGGACATCCAAAATGAAAATTCTAGCATATAATTTTAAAAAGAGCACTAGGAACACACTCTTCTTGACACAGTCTTTCCTATTGGTTAAAATTTATTGAAAACTATAAAATCAAGAGAGGGTTCATTAGATAAGATGTGGAACCCACAAAATGATGTGATTTCCAATAAAGTTCAACTAATGATAAAAAGTGTCTTTGGTAGCATTTCTCTTTTTGAAAAAGGGGAAGGATAGGGGTGGGGGGTGGGGGGGTCTTTTAACAGACATCAAAATCCCTAAGAGAATTAGTATTAAACTAATTCTAGGTGTAATCATTGTCTTTTTAGCAGCTTCCAGTAGACAAGGGTATTGCTTCTTTTCAATCAACTTTAACACCAGTCTATACAAGAGATGTTACTTCCTTTGAAAGTACTACACACCTCATGCCTGAATGTTTGTCCTTGATCAATGTTGTTATCTTGAAGCAAAAGCTCCTTTTTTGCCTGAATTAGTGCTAGCAAGATCCTATATGTCTCTATTGCTTGCTTGGGTTGCCGCTGAGCAATTTGAAGTACTGCTTTCAATCTTAGAAGTTCAAGTTGATCCATCCCCCCAGACTCATCTAAAGCAAAATCAACTATAGCTTCAGCATCCTTAAACCGCTGCTGTGCAGATACTATGAGTGCTAACAGCTGCCAACCTCTTGAACTGCCAACAGTCATGTCTGAGGACATCACTAAGTTGTTGTAAGCTGCATCCAGATTCCTTTGAATTGCATTTTCCAGTCCAAGGCAGAGTATCGCTTCCAGGTCATCATTTTCACTTACAGCAGCATAGTTTAGAGAGTCCAAAGACTCTCTTTGAAATATACTTCTTTCAGAATCCAGTACAGAAATTCTAGCAGCAGCCCCATAACAGATGCCAAGAAATTTATGGCCTTGACTAACAAAATGCTCATTTTGGTGCTTAGCTAGATCAATAACTTCACGTGAAAAGTTAATGCCTTCATGAGCATGGTGAGGGTCTAAGGAACAGAGTTTTGCTCCAAACAAAAATGAAGGAAAATGGGGTCTATGCTTTGCTTCAGAACTGCAACAAGCCTTCCTCAAAAGGTTCAATGCTACCTCATCATGCCCTGCTGCACTATAACACAGAGCAAGAAAATACCACCTCTCAGCTCGACTATAAATACCTGGAAGGAGCTGCTCTACATTATCTGCCAATAACTCAACCATCCCCGTCACTGAAAGTGCAAAAGTAAGATGATCCATTATTTCAGCATCCCAGTCTATTTCCCGAATTGACACCTTGCTCATGAGTATTAATAGCATAAGTATTGCTTCTTCAACACTACTCTTGGGTGCTGTTTTACTCCACACCTGCAACTGAGAGGGTAGGCTTACTTCAACACCACCATAGAGTAGTATCATAGCCAAATCTTTTTGTGCAGCAGCCAACCTTCTTGGCTCCAAATTCCATGGCCTGACAAGAGCACGACGATATGCAGTGACAGCTTCATCTAGAAACCCTGCCTTGATCCAAAGGCTTGGAAACAACTCCAATGCTTTATGAAACATCTCCTGCAACTTACAATCTTCACCAATACCCTCAGGCATTCCATTAGGAAGGGCAGATTCAACCGTATCCAGAATTATTCTGCACTCCTTTGCAGCCTCTAGCAAATGATAAAGCACTAAACTAATCAGAATCGGCACCCGAAACCTCTCGTCCATAAAATCCAAAAAATGGCAGTTAAATTCAAATAGAGTAACGTTCAAGATCTCACATGCAAAATTAAATTGCGCAATGTAACAATGACACGCTTTATCAAACAACATAAAGCACATGAAATTCCTCCAAAAAGGTAATATAACAATAGTTACCAACCAATGTATTGCCCAAGTTCCTCCAACGATCTTGCTTTAAGCAAAATTGCCTCAAGAAGCAGGCTAACCGAATGCAATGACATCACATTCGGAACCACGATATCTGCCTTGGAACGTGGTTTTCTTTGCTTGGTTCTTTCGGCAATAGCCTTGATCATTCTTGGGGTCAAACCCTTGATGTCTATACCCTGAAATACTTGAAGTGCAGCATCGAAGTTCCCTCTCTGGTATTCAAGCCTCCCCAACAAAGCCCTAGCCTCCTGAAATTCATTCAAAACACACATGATATTTCAATCAAAAACAAATCACACGCACACACAATCCACCTAGCACATAGATCAACTGACATAGGATTGTTCCACCTTAAATAGTGGTCTCTAGTTCAGTGTGCAATTGCATTAAATACTTAGAAGGGGGAATTTTACTACCTATAGTAGTCTTATTCGAATCAAGCAGAATTATCCATGTGAAAGGAGATATCATATGGTAATTCAGGACCCTCACGTGTCTACGGTCTCAACCCGAAATTTTCAATTTACGAAAGAATTAATAATACTAATTGCTTGTCACATAGAGATTAGTCGGACCATCGTAGTCTTGGACTCTATAGTAATTCCCAAAAGAAAAACAAAAAATAGAAATGCATTGGTATTTGTTACTACGAACCTCGTAGTTTAAGGAAAGAGTTTCTTTAAGAATAGATTCAGCTTCTTCTACTTGAATTTCATTGAATTTAGGTTCCCATTCTCCGGTCCTGGAAGAGAGGCTGCTGGCGGAGAAATCCCTGGTGGCGAGGGACTCCGGCGAGTGCAACGGCTCTTCGAATATGAATTGCTCCTCGGAAGAACAAGCGCACAACATCTTCCTCTCCTCTGTTCAACTTCAACAGCAACCATTCCTTTTAAGAAACGCGTTACCGTTAGTTTTGAACTGAAACGCGACTAGTGCAGTGGCAATTGGCAATTATAGTAGCATAATGAAGAATGGCACGGTGTTGTGATGTGTTTTAGTACCTTGAAACAGTTACCGAGATAGAGACATGAGAGAAAAAAGTGAAGAGGATAAAAGGTGGTGAAAAGGGCCAGACAAACTATGAAAACAGAGCATTGGACTCACCACTCGAATTCCGATGATTTCAACAATCTTTGGCCATCAACGGGGGGACCAATCCCGAGATTCTTATGCATATTGGATTCGGAGATCTCAAATACTATCAACTTTATTTATTTTATTTTGTCTGAGTAGGAGCAGCAATGCGAATAGAATTTGGTAGATTCAAAATAATTCTGAGTTGGAACATTTGGCGTTCAAATATTTTGATTTGAGTTTTTAAAAGGAGAAGGCAACGGGTGAGTAAAGAAATTGACAAATTGTTAACGAGGGTTGGTCTTGGGACCACCATTTTTTGTAAAAGTTAAAGCCTACACAAGACCCCACCAAACGAATATTTCGTATACACAAGGGAATAAAAGAAAAAAAAAAGAATAAATGTTTATTGAATATTTTTTTAGGCTTTTTCATATAATATATCATTTTACAGTTTATTACTTAAATATGTAAAAAATGTCAAATAGTAAAATAATATATATATATATATATATAATAGAATGAAAAAATGAGTATATGAAAAACATATTTAAATCATATTGTTTTATAAAAATTATATTTATGCATTGATAATATAAAATAATTTTATATTATTATTCAATCACAAATTACCATTTGAATTATTTTAAAGATAATTATTTTAAAAATCAATATGACTCTTGATACATGAAAAAGATTATAATTGAATAATTGTACAGAACTTTTCTCTTAAATTTTTTCTCAAGACAAATTATTATTATGAGTACAAAGACTAGATATATTTTAAAAGTAATTTAATAATGAAAATAAATGGTATAACATTAAAAAGAATTTTCTTAAAATAAATAAAATAAGAGAAGAAATAAATCAGGTTTTTTATTAAAAATTGAGCTAAACTAAATTCAAACATCATTTTAATTAATGTCTAAAAATTATATAAGTTAATAAATTAAATTTATTTATCAAACATCTTTATAAATTAGTCAAATAAACTATAAAGTACATAATAAAAATGACTAGTCAAACTTTACGTAATTTCTAAATAAATTGGTATATTCTATAATCTATAAATTGCAAATAAACTATAAAGTAATTACATTTTTTAAACAAAAAAATCTATAATCTATAACTCTATAATAATATATTTTGGTGATTGTTTTCACGTGTAGATGATAAAGGCTAACAATTATCACTCTCAATATCATATAATTAAAGTTTTACTCCTCAGTTACACACTTTTATTTTGTATTTAACTTTCTTTCTCACAGTAAAAAAGAAAACTTTTTTTTTCTATTTCTTTTAGTTTATGTTTTATTTAAAAAAAATATAAAGAGGGACGGGGTGCCTTAAACCTCTCTTTATTTCATTTTATTAATATTTTGATTTAAAAATTATTATATAAATTTATTAAGTCAAAAAGACGTTTACATGATGAATCAAGACTCTTAATTATTTTGATTAGATGTAAACAAATACAAAGGTAATTTAGTGTATGATATGCATCTGATATATTTATAATATGTGTCGCATGTAGTATAATCTTTAAAACTTCATTTATTATTATGTGTCATCTCCGAGATTTTGTTTGTAGAAACATTATTTTATGGTATGTCGAATCTTATGAAGAATAAATGAAATTAAGATATGATATGTCATCTTCATTATCAAAAGAAGAACTTTGATATGCAGGACATGCTCTAACACAAGGATGCGACTACCTCATGCAAATTCTCGTAAAGTAAGCCTTAAACAAAGACCTTTCTGCATGAGGAAATGACATGCATTAAAAATACCCAAATGTCCCTTTTATCAAATGAAGATTCACATGTTATGAGAGAACTAGTACTTGAAGATGAGACCTATATAGACTAGAAGCTTTGAAGACTAAAGCAATTGATCTTGCCCAAATATTTCTTATTGTTTTCCTTCAACAAGACTTTATGGATTCTCTTGTAAGATTAGAAAAGGCTCTCAAAACACCTTGAACATCCTGAAAGAAAAAGATCAAGTGCTGATTCTAGTTATGCATACGATTCAATTTTAATCTCTCAGCAATCCTTAACCACAAATCTTGTTTGATTTGCTTAGAGTAGTAGTTACTTGGTAGAATAAAGAATATTCAGTGTGATCAAACTTGGGGTAAAGTTTTTATTTGTAAGAGTCAGAACAGAATTGGCCTTGACATAAAACTTGTAACTTGTGTAAAGTTAGTGGAACTTGATGGTTTACCAAGAACTGCGTAATTTCAGTGGTAGAGATAAACCAGTAACTCTGTGTCTGTTTACCTTTCGCCTTCTCTATGCTTTTAACTGATCTTGGGTCTGAATTGTGTTTCAGTCGTTGTTTTTGCAAACTCATTTTTCTTATCGTCTGAAGTGCTCTTGTAATAAAGGTTGTTACTCAAAGAAGTTTGTATATAAGGGATGAAAAAGAGAGAAACGACGAAGACTATAATGGGATGTATGAAAAACACATTTCCTTCATAGTCAAGTAATTACAGAGTTAAAAGCTATCACCAACAACATTTCATTATCCGGTTCCTTAAGGGACTTGATGACAAATTCTCTGTTGTCCATTTACAAGTCCTCCTTATGGAGCGTCTTCCTATTGTCAATAAAGTCTTTTCTATGGTGATTCAAAATGAAAGGCAACAATTCGTCACTCCTTCAAAAGAACCAAATAGCTTTTCCAAAGTTGTTGGTAAACGCCAAATCTTTTCTAAGAACCAAGGAGGAGGATCGTATGAGATCAACATAACCAACCAACCTCAAGATGCTAGAAGAAACAACAAGATGTGCACGTACTGCGGTTGTGGCAGACACATCATCAATGATTGTTACACCAAGCATGGATACCCTCCCGGTCATCCATGCTATCCAGGCAGACCCCGATTCCATAACCGCGCAGCAGGAGCAGTCAACAGTGCTAAAGAAGAAGACCATGTTGATAATGAGAATTGGTTCTGCAGTGGAGATTGTGAGAAGATATTTTTAACTCTGCAGAAGATGGTGGGAAAAGGATTAATGTTGGTGCAGATAATCTAACTTGGACGCAGTTGAAGGCAGTGAAAAGTGATACTGATAGCTGTGGAGAAACAGATCTTAGATGGGATGAAGTTGAAGGTTTGAGTCAAAACGAGAGCAAGCTTAGTGTGGCTCTTAATGATTTGCGTGTGTTTTGATCCAGTTATTGATGCTTTAGGTTCAGAACTCAACTGTTTGAACTTTCGTGGATTTTATACTGTGGTTCTGGAGAGGGATGAGGAAGTGGTTTCTGTTGCCACCACAAGGATTTTTGGCAAGAGGTTTGCGGAAATACCCTTTGTGGCTACTAGGGTGCTGTGTATAAAACAAGGAATGTGTGGCATTTTAATGAATGAGATTGAGAAGCACTTGACTTACTTGGGAGTAAATTGTTCTGCCTTCCTCGCCTAATGTGATAGACACTTGGACGAACTCATTTGACTTTGAAAGGATGACACTCAGTTAAGTTTCTTGATCATGTTTTTCTGAACTTCAAGGATACCATCATGTGCCACAAACCACTAATGGTGAAACAAACTGTTATATGATCTAAAGTCTAAACCTTAATGGTTATGTGACAGTCTGGCTATACGTTAATGGCCAATTTTAGCTTTTTTTGGAGATATTCATTTGATAAGACAATTTGCAAACTGTCAATTTGTTTGTTTGTTCTGTAATGCATAAAGTTGAAATATTAGCGAAAAATGTCTTTGTAGTGTTATGAGTTTAAAATGGTGATGTCAAGTCCATATTGGTCGAACACTTTGTTAAATTTCACACGACTTCAAAATATATGCATGACACGAGAACAAGTGCTATTATATCTGTCATTCATAATGATTATTCACAGGTTACAACTTACAACCTCCTCTGTAATAACTGTTGGAAACTTTAACTCAATCTGTGTAATCTTGCTTATTCTAATATCCTTGAATGAAATACCAAGAGGCTCATCATGCCAACTTATCAATAATTGATAGATTTAGATAAATACATGACACTAGGACACATTACATGTGCCATTATATGTCATTCTCAGGTTACAGCCTCCTCTGCAATAACCGGTAGAAATTAAATACCAAGAGGCTTATCATGCCAAGTTATCAATAATTTATAGTTTAGATAAATACTTAAATCTATTGTAAATGATTGAAAACTGTTGTGAAATCTTTACACTAATTGATTGATTACAAAGTAGGTGAAATTGTAGTATTTCTTAACCAGATCGCATTAATTCTTTTGGGACCATCCTTTCTTTCTCATAAGGACAACAAAATTTATATTGTAATTTTAAATATTGAGGACCTTAAACCAATTACTTATATATTTATCAATTAGAATTCTTATAATTTCCAAATGGTACAATATTAATATTACTCATTTAATCCACATCAATTTGGGAAGTCTATGGGCTTACTAAGATAATCACTTAAATTTAAGCTTATTAAATTAAATAGATAATATAATTAGATTAACATACAATACTCAAATTTACCATAAGAAACTTTATTCATGTAATTTGAGTGTCATTTGAACAGCAACAGACAACATTAATTATTCACTAGTTGATGCAGCATCCATTTTATTTTTCTTTAGCCGTGCTCACTTGAATAAAACTGTGTAAGGTCAACTGGTCCTGGATGACAAACAGCCATATTCCTTACGCTTACAGAGGTAATAGTTAGCACTCAGTTCTGAGTGCGCAAATATTTCAAGCTGACATCTAATAATGATCTATCTCCATAAAACTATCCGATATATGATTTAAACTAGACTAATCATATGCTTGTTGATTATTGATATGTACTTTTACTACTTTTTTTACGACTCAATTGATGAAGTTTTCTTCTAATAAGTTTCCTAGAGCTGTAAAAAAATAAAGGTTAATACCAATGTCGATTGAGTCCGCACATATGTACACAACTTATTAGCAAAACATTATGCAAGATGTGTTTATGATGTAACTTACAACAAGGAAAGGAATCAATTCAAAATTTACACTGATTAAAAGTTAAAAGATGACAAAAAAAAAGTTCTATTCTACAAAAAAAATGGGCTACTACTATACATTTTTGTGCTTTATAGCATTTCACATATGCTCCAAAACCAGAACAAGCCTACATTTACAAATATCCCACAAACATCTAACAGAAGTGGCAAGCAGAAGACGAACAAGGGAAAGTTGTGACACAGAGGCAAGACTCAGCTACTCCAGTTATCCTGATCCTCAGCAGGTCCTTCATCCTGTAGTTTATTTTAATGAGGTCAGACAATGACAGAGAAAATATATACATCATAATCTCAACAAGATTTATTCGAAGTGTGTACCATTTCATCAGTGATTGATCTAGCAGGTGACCAGACAAGAATTTGTCTATCATTTCCACCCGTGTACAGTTCCTGTGACAACAAAGAAAATCATTAAAAAAGAAAATCGTTAAAAAGTACAAGCAGTTTGGGTTCTAAGTTCTATGAGGAAGTATTTCATTTAATATAGTTAGTTTATATAATAAGAAATTAATAAATATTTTCCTCTTGGGGACCATGCAATTCTTGCCAACAGAACACTGGCTCTAGTCCAGACAAGCCATTGCTTTCAAAAAAGCAACAACGAATATTTTCAGTGTAATCAGTACTGGGAATCTGGGATGACTCCCTGATTCACCTTGTGTTTTGTCAGTTGCCTTCTAGTTGATTTGTCATACAAATGGCTTCCTTTTCATCTTTCACCTTTATCATAATTTCATCTTCAAACACGATCACAAAGATTTGTCATATTTTAATTGTCTCTTTAAGGAAACGGACTAATGATTACATATATACACAATTTACACTCATTCTATAAAAGTGAAATTTAGAAGACAAAATGGAAAAAAAGAGAAAAAAGGTAAAGGTCAACCATGGTTCGTAATCGTATGAGTTGATGATACAAGATTAGAAGTATGTATATGTATGCAGGACAGGACATGAATAATGAACAAAAACACATGTCTACTCAGTTTTGCATTTCCATCATTTGATTTAAAACCACAAAAAAATAAATTAATTGGAAACTAAACATGTTGGCCTGACTAGTCCCTAACAGATTTCACAACTGACACCAGAAGTTGATGAACCACATATAAGGAAGAGTAGGGAAAGAAAATGGACCACCACCTCTTCAACATACCTGATCTTGTTGATTAAACCAGCAAGAGTTCACACATTCATAGTGACCACGTAATATCGTGTATGTGTTCCCAGACCACATGTCAAATGCCTGAACAATCAAAAAGAAAGATAAATGTACCTAATTGCTACATCTCATTTATAGTTAAAATAAATAATAATAAATTAAAGGAAATACATACTTTCACAGATCTCATGCATGGAACAAAAACAAGGGTTGAATCTTGAGTGGTGGCTAGTTGAAGAGGTTTGTTTATTTGCAGACGAACTGTTTCAAAGTTCAGAAGTGTATTGCAGCCACATTCAACATCCCACAACCTCAATCTTGAATCAGACCCTGTGATACAGCATCGCATCAATTAGGGAGAGGAAGAATTTCGATACGAACAATATTTTGATGAATTTATTGAAAACAAGAAACCAGGATAAGGCTTTGTTGTTGTTCTTGTTATAAGAAACAAGTTTCATATGGAGTCCCATATAAAATGATTATTGCATAGATACTTCTTTCAATTCTATGATATAACAAGTAATGGAAAAACAACCTGCACTTAGTAGATACATGCCATCCTCTGTCGCTTTTAACCCTGTCACAGCACCATAATGAGCAGTTGCACGATCCTGAGTAGACAACATTCCCGGATGTAGTCTCTGCTTCATTGGTCCCTTGGATGGAACTCTGCCAATTGGATGTTGTCTGCTACCACTTCCATTAGCATGTTTCTTCTGAGCAGCACGTAATTTTGTACTTGAATCCTGTGAGTGATAAAGGCTTTGAGATTTATTATAACAAAACAAGCATAACACTACAAGTTGCTATTTTATCTACAAGATTAAAACAGTCATGACGTGACTAGCAATAACCATTTCTTAGATGCACTATTTGTAGATATGCTAAACTTAAAAAATGAAGAAGAAGAAGATAACCTTAGTTATCACGGAGCTTTTGACTATAGGTGGGCGTCTTCCAAGCTGAGTCCGAGATTGATCTAAAACTTGGAAACAGCCAGCGCGTCTGATGTCCCAAAATCGTATTGCACCATCACATCCCCCAGTAACCAAGACCCATTCACTTGAATTAGACCATTCAACAGTCATTACTCCATCTGTCATCACACAAAACCCCTTTTTTAAGAAACAGACACATCTCACTTTCTAGTATTTTACACAACATTAGATCTAAATTGTGAATCAATTAGCAGATAATACAATACTTCACGCAAAAGAAGCACAGAACCATACAAATATGTCAGATTACATAATGGTAAACGACAACAAGCATAGTGTAGCAACACACCCCAGTAAGTAACCAATGATCCACTAAACTAACCTAATCTCCATATAGTTGGGTCTGGAGGGGTGTTGGCAAAATTGATTTTGAAGTGATATGATTTATGCTTGAATGTTTTTGTTATAAAATCAAGATAGGAGTAAAATCCAATACAAAATTTTGGATCCAACGCAGAAGATCCTCAAAGTTACTTCAATCCAAAATCAATTCAAAATTTTTCTCTAACGTGAAACCAAACGTGTGAAATTCTGGACCAGAATTAATTTCCCAACGTGAAACCAAACCCACACATAATGAACAAACTGAATAAATGAAACAGTATTGACATACATACCACGGTGACCGGACAAAGTGTGAGCAAAAGCCCCGGAAGCAATATCACAAAGGCGAACTTGGACATCCTCAGTGGCAGCAGCAATAAGCATGTGAGACGTTGACAAATTGGACATTGCAGCCCTATGAACCTTTCCAGGCATTTTGAAATTCACCACCACCTGCACAATTCAAGTGTCAACGTTTAAATAATAATTACTAAAAAAGTAACAATGATCAATCTTATCCTAATCCTATGGACCTGGGTGGTATTGGTATCCCAAACATTAATGTGATGATCGTAAGAGCCAGTGACGAACAAGCCGGTGTCAATGGGATACCATATAGCTGTGGACACCGCATATTTATGGCCTTGCTGATGCTGCTTGTCAACGACAAATATGGAGCTGTGTTTCGATATGACGCCGCCGCCGCCTGCTTCGTAAACGGTGGGTCGTTGGACGTCGTACACAGCTACCGAGGCATCGGAGGAGGCGGATAGCAAATATCTTCCCTCTATCGAATCAACCTGAAGGGAGTTGATGGCACCTTTGTGAAGTGAGACTATATCTTTGTGATTGGACAACTGGAGTTGCGAAATGCGATTGGATTTTATGCGGTTCGCGAAATGGTTTGCTTGCAATTTCCCAGCTTCCCTGTCTCTGATCCGCTTCCACACATGCGTATGCGGCATGTTCGGAGCATCTTTGATTTATTGATTGATTGATTTCAACTCGATGCCACCCAATCACCACCCACCTCTCCTCTCCTCACTTTCTGTCTCTTCTTACACTTCTATTTTCTGCCTACTACTTTTCTCCCTCAACTAATCGTTGAAATATGTGCAAGAGTCAAGTAGACTCCATCATTCGGCAGCCCAATGGCCATTACACTCTTTTAACCTCTTCAGGCCCATTTTCCCTTCTACTTTACACACCTAATGTTTTCTGATCCAATCACAATGGGATTTGGACATGTTTAATAACAATGAATAGAGGGAAAATAGGGACAAATGAGAGTTGTTTGGTAGACAGAAATAAAGGAAGAGAAAAATAAAACGGTTTTAGTCTTATTTATACTTTTTTTTTTAATCTTTTGGTATTTGTTATTGGATTCATCTACTAATCCTAATTAATTTAAGTTAAAAATGTTGGTAACATTGATGTTGTGCAGAAATAAGAAGGAAAATATCTATTATACAATTTGTGGTTGTTTTATTTCTAGAGGTTAGATGTCATGTTAAGAATTCAAGTTTAATTGGTTGGGTATTATAAATTTTCTGACACAATTTTCGATTTTCACATATCAAAGTATAAATCATAAAATAGTGTTTATTAGCAATTTGAAACCGCTAACAAACATTTTTTATTCTTTCTTTTATTTATATATGATATGATCCTGTTGACGCTACTGCAGGTTCTATAGCTTCTTAGGTATTCTGTGTTTTTATTTCATGTACACCACGAAAAAAAATATGAAACAAATAACTACTTTATTAAAACCAATAAAAATAATTAATTAGTTAATTTTAATTAATACCTCCATAGAATTAAACATTTTAAATGGTAATTGTATTTAATAACATAATTCATAATTTTTTATTAATAAATCAATGAATGTATCTACTTTGTGAAATACTTGTGTTGCTAATAAACTTCATAGTAAATTAAGAGTATAAAAAAATATAATCAAGACATTTTTTACCGTAGAATAGGCATTTAAAATTGAGTCTCAACATCAACATTAATAACACTTTTAATCCAAGTTAATTAAGATCGGTAGTAAATGAACTCCGTGATAAATAGAAAATAAGTCAAAAAGAAAAGAAAGGAAGAGGGAAAGAAAAAATGAAAAATAAGATAAAAAAAAGGAAAAAAAAGAAGCTAAAATAAAAGAATGATGGAATGAGAATCAGATAAATAAAGATTAAAAGAACTAAAAAATGAGAACGATGTGAACATAAAGATACTAATGAGTTCAACTCTCCACCAAATTTATAATTTTTTTCCACTCCATCCTAAGACACACTATCCGCCAATCTATTTCGATCGATTTCCACATCTCTTTGTGTCAAGCTCTTGATAACAAATTATTATTCTCACAGGAACATCAAGTAGACGTCTCATAACGTGCCCAAACCACTTCAATCTATACTCCCTCATTTTTTCACACACCAATTTTTTGTCGAATATCTTCATTTTTTATCTTATCCATCTTCACAAAATCACACATCTACTTTAACATCCTAATTTCTACCACTCTATTTTATGTTTATATTATCTATGTACTAGTCAACATCCACTTCATATAACATTGCAAATCTTATCATTGTTCTATAAAATTTTCGTTTTAACTTAAAAAAAAATTTACAGTAACACAAAAATCCAGATGCACTCTATCATTTCATCCACCCTGCTTTGATTCTAAAATTTAGATCTTCGTCAATCTCACATTTTTGCAAAATTGATCTCAAACACCTAATTCACTATCTACACATTTTTATTTTTTTACATTATTTTTAAACTATAGAACAACGACACTCTTATGTAATCTGAACTATTGCACTATCTACAAATATAATAATATATTTCAAAGTCATTTAATAACTCTTTAAATCTTGTGCATAACCTTAAAAAATAAACATTCCGAACCAAATGACATCCGTTCTTAATTGTATCTATTTGTCATTCAAATTACAACATTATAAATCCCATGTTATGGGAATCTGCTGTGTAATTGATAGAAGTAACAAGACCAAAGAGTATAAACACCGATAAAATATATGAATGTTGTACATGAAATGAAAGATTGAATCTCTAATTGAGGCATAATTATTGTTGTTCCCAGTCAAACTCATGCCTCCTCGTCAACCATACCGACAGCGTAGTGGCCGAAGTTTCTGCCCTGTTAATTTAACAAAAGAAATCAGAGAAAAAACTAAGCATCGATACAATATATGATGCCGATTAAAGAAAGGCCACAACATACCGTATAATTGCGTAAATGGAAATTGGCAAAAATAAAAATAAAAATAGGCGTAATTGCAAGAACAACCAACTTAGCACAAGACAACCATGGCATTCAGAGCATAAGCTATGCGGGTGCAAACCCAGACACATGGTACATTCTACCCATTAGTTTTTGCAGGAAAATTTGTCATAATTGTGTACATTTCAATTGTATTCAAGTAACCTATTATCAAGTTAAGTATTTCAACGGGAAGTAAACGTTCTTTTATACGGTAAGAATGCCAACCTCAGATAATATCCGCTGCTTATTAAGTGATTGTGTCCTAGCCTTGTTCAAAACCGAATTTGGAGACTTAAACATTCTCTGCAGGTGGAGGCAATGGAGCAGGTCAGCGCATGATAACAAATTGGGGGGGAGGGGGGAGGACAACGAAAGAAGAAGGTCATCTGCACAAAGTCAAGATAATTGGGCACAATCACGGGCTGCTTACCTTTTCACCACCAGACATTCTGTGTTCGTTGGTATTAAGATACTTTCTCTTCGGTGAGAAACCAAAGATTTCATGTAAGAACTCATTTTCCTGTTTGTCAAGGGAGAAGAGGGAAAAAAGAAGGGGTAAACATGACTTCAAGATTATACAATAACCAGAAGCATACCAAAGAAAAAGTAAGAGAAAGCCAACCTGCATATGCTTAATGAATCCTCCCCCAAGAAAATGCTTGATAAAATTCAACTGCAAAAATCTAGATGTCAAAATGCTGAAATGAAAAGAGATTTCTACCAGTATATAAAAAGAAAGCACACAAGAAAAACCTGTATCATTTCAGACCATGATGATGCCTGCAGGGAATCACCACCAATCTTTATTGAAATGTCCGGGGAGTAACCATACTAGTATCACAAGGTAAGATCAGTACAGAAGCTTCAGCTTCATGAGCAATACATTTTTCATTCTCAAATAATAATAACAGTAGTGGTAAAAACAAACTACCTCAAAAAAATCCAAGATATCTCGAAACAAGTTCCTCTGACTATTAAGATCTTTCTTTGCAGAGCCTTTTCCACCAGCCTCTACAGAAAGATTTTTGCATTGATTTATCACCTTTCCTTTCAATCCTTGTAAAAATATGTAGCTTTCAAGTGGTTTATTCCCCTCTTGCGTTGTATCACTTGCACTGTCTGACTCGCCAGAAAATTTATCTATAACTCCAATTTCAAAAATTAGAGCCAGTGCTTCACCAGCAGCAATTCGTACAGACCTATCTTCCTTGTCTAGAAGACTAGATAAATAGGATATTGAACTGCTCAACAACAAAACAATAAGTTGGATCCCAGGCATTGCTACATGGAATACAATTTTCTATAATAAGGGTATATATTGTCATTGCAAATAAAATATAGATACAATTTAAATCTAAAATATCCTACCGGGACTATAATTCTACTCGCATCATAAGTACCATAAATGGAATACCTAAACAATTCATGAAAAATAGTGGTAGAATCAACAAAATCAAAATAGCAGTGATGGTTGGCCATTAGGATTGAAATTTTCTCAAAACAGTTGAAAATTTAAATATCAAATTTTTTAGTTGTTACATATTAAACTTATATGTCAAAATAAACAACTGTTTTAATTCAATGTTTAAACCCAGAGTAGCTATAAAATATTTAAATTCAACTAATATATCCATTTTTCTTAATTAAAGATAGGTTGCTCATTTTGTACAGTCCATTTTTGTCTTTCACTCATGCAAAAATTATATGCAGGCTTTTCCTCGTCTCTTGGCTCTTTTCTACAATGACAAACAACAAAAGCATCAACAAGTTGGGGAGTCTAGGAAACAGTTGAAGGAGGGTTTCAAATAGAGCCACTATGCTACAGGGGTTCCCATTACGCATCAGTTTAGTGTAATGCTCATTGTGGACGAAATGGTGGCCACAGCGAACGGGATAGTGGTGCTATCTCTTGAATCCAAAAATGGCCTCTGAACACTAACATTAGGGATTGTTTGGGGGGCTATTTTTGGGATTCCAAATTCTAAAACAATATTATGCTTATAAAATCTACCAAAAAGCTGTCCTTTCTCACTTTCTCTTGACCCAGCCCCCTCATTTTTGTGTACAATGTCTCTGGCAACTGAATTCTCTCCTTCATTGATTGTTTATCTTCTATGGCTACTGGTATCTAACTGGTGACAGGTTTCTCTGCCTCTGTTTTCTCTTCTACGATGACTGGTTTGTGGTTTCTTTGGCAACTGGTTTCCGGTTTCTCTTCCTTCCAGTGACTGGGTCTGTTAGAGATTCACGGCAACATGTAGGAAACTCGCATTTGATTTTAGGTGGTATTTACTTGTATATATTTCTAAATTTTAAGACAGCCGAGTTTTCATTTTTAATTGAATGTCATGAATTTTGAGTAATTTTTATCATTTTTGAGAATATATAAGTATATAGAATAAATTATATAAACTAAATAAAAGAATTTAGAATAGCAGCTATCCCCCTATAATGTTTTTTGGGTCGGCTGCAATGCACCGCTATCCAGGATTTAAAACACTGGGTTAAAGTGATTCAACATCATATTATGAGCAAAATAATTTAGCTATCAGAAGCCTCTAACAAGATGCATCAGTGTAGGATTAAATAAAAAATATATGCAAAATGATAGACTTCTTACTTTTGCCAATTTTTTGAATTTAGCTTCAAGTTGCTCACAGTAGAGAGGAGGAAGGACCACGCAGACACCACATTGGCAATTAATGAAGCAGAAGGTTTGACAGCAACTACCTAAACATATGGGAAAAAATTTATTGTCATTTTACTTAATTTAACACAACTATTATCAGAAACATACAAGAGCCAATCTTACTACGAAGCGATGATTAGAAAATAAAATAAAAATTAGTATATTTGAAACAGATACCTACATTGGAACCTAATTTGGGACTAATCACTCGCCACATTATGTCCATTGATCGTTCTGTTTCTTCTTGATCGTTCCCGCCAACAAAAGTGATTATAGCCAAACACTCCAGTAACTATAAACATTAATGTCATTATTCAGTGTTAAAGACTGTAAAGAATAAGTTTGAATACAAGTATTTCCAACTCCTACTTACTGATGGTGTCTTTGAAACATCTATCCTAGATGTGAGAGATTCATCCAAAGGACGAATGGATTCCTCAAATATCTCACGGGCATTGTCACCGCATCCAACAGTCAAGGCCAAACAACCTAACAAATGAATGGCATTAAATATTCAATTAAATGAAGTCAATATGAAGCATGCACAAGTTAAATTCTTACCAATGGCATGAGATGCCAAAGCTATCTCCTTAGCAGATGCCTTTTTGGATCCCTTTTTTATTGAAGCAAGACATTGATGTAGTAAGGTAGCAAATCTGATTAAAGAAAGCACCTCAAGGTTATGACAATAATGACTTTAGAGTGACAAATAAATATACGCGTGATTATATATAGATAGTAAGGTAAAATTGCAAGTTAATTTCTAAATAGTTCCAGCAACAAAACCTTAAAAAGAAGGATCATAATAGGGATTTTGGAACACATATCCAAGTTGATCTCATGTCGTGTTTAGCAAAGCAAACTAAAATAATTTATCTGACTTTTTTAAATAAAAACAAGAGTTAAACTGTCATGATTTTTTTACAATGTCAACCAATTAAAATCACCTTTAAATGAAGTAGTTATTATAAAGGTCAACAAATTATCTGACAAGTTATGATTGGATGATAGTGTAAGCGAACTTTAATTAAATTCTAAAAATCAATAGCATAACAGAAACAAGTTAAAGAAAATAACATAAAAACTTACTTCTTCTCCACAAACTCATGCTGCATGTTGCTATTGAAAGCGTCAATGATCGATGACAAAGCTTTCTCCCTCGTGGAACCCCTTCATAAATTAAAAAAACATATAAGAAAACCCCTTTAGCTCCATCCTCCATGTCAATTCAATTTCAATAATGTTAACCAAATTACCTTTTTTCATCTAATGCATCAAGAGCTTGGTCGAGTAAGGAATCTTGAACAAATTGAACATCTTCAGCCCCAGACACCGACATCAAATCAGAACGAGCAGTTGACGACGAAGTCACGCTACTATCGTCATCGCTATCGAACATCGCAGCACTTTTACGTTGAGAATTACCTGAACGCAGCAAAAATAAATGTTTAAATTAAGCAATCGGATAATTCAACTGAGTTGGATCAATAATCGCGGAAACCCTAGGAATTGAGGAGCTTACGTTTTCCCATGGTAACGGTTTTGTTTGATTTGTTAGTTGGGCTAGTACGGTGTTTATGTTACAACAAGGAATCAGAATTTGAGAGAGAGAGAGATGAACAAGTATCGAGTATGCGTAGGGCGGAAACAGAATCGAAAGGTATCGGAATTAGGAAGGAAAAGAACAACAGCGACGTCACTGGTTTTGAATCGGATGATGAACAAGCCATTAAATTTCTACGAGGATCAGAAGAAATTCGAGACCTTATCTCAGAGAGAGGAATTGCTTGCGATTAAGATTGGGATTTCGTGTTTTATCTAAATAGAAAGATAGATGGAACCCTGAAAAAATAAAACGGGGCTTTTTATGGGACATAAATAAAACGAGGCTTTGATTAGGTTTTATCGAGTCATTTTTAGTATTATTTATTGTGATAAAAAATAAAGGGAATTATTCTATCGGGGTGGTGGTGTGAATATGTGAATATTCGGTGGGTGTATGGTTGCGTGGTGCATTTGTAGCCGTTGATTTTATCAGTTTTGCCCCTGACTTGTGACACGTGGCTTTAATCTATCGCATTACTCGCTTCCGCGGCTGCGTGGAACACGTGACGTGATAATTTGTCTTGTCTACCTTGATTGCCTTGCCTTTTGGACCTTGAATTTGATGATTCGGCCTATACAAAACATCCTCTCTTCCTGAGTTTCACCAATTTTCTAGGAAGTACGCGTATGTAAGAAAGACCATTCTTGGAATTGTTCAGAAGGTTTGGATAAAACCATTATTAGAAGGTTTTAGACAAAATTGCTTGTTAGGAGCATCCTAACATGCTATTTTATTCTTCTTTTTTTCTTAAAGCATGTTAGGAACATGGTAGAGTATATTGATGGAAAATAATAATAATACACACGGAGATACAAAATTATATTCCTTTTATATTCATATATAATTAAAAAAATCAATTAAAATAATTGAATTTTTTTAATCTTAAGTAAAAAAAATATTTATAAAATATATTTTATTGAAATTTATTATTATGAATAAAAAGTCATTAAAAATAAAATTAAAATTAAATAAAAATATTTTAAAAATAATAACATTAAATAAAATAAAACTTGTTAGATTTACTTATATGTAAGTCTAATATATAAAATTACTTTTTTTTTAAATATGAACTCCAATTAGTATGCAATGCTTCTCAATAATAATAAAAAGTATGCAATTCTTGTATGACGATAATACTTAAAAGTTATTAAATACTAATTTGAATTCGCATTTATCTTTATGTGAGTGGCTTGGTGGGATAAATTCTTAATTTCACTTTAGAGCTCCAGGCTCATTCTGAGAGTGTGTTTGTGTGTATCAATTTATTTAATGGAACAATAAATTTATAATAATCTAACCGTAGATAAAAATCTCTTAATGAACTATTTAATCTTACCATAATCCCATTCTCATTTAAATATTCGTAATTTATATATAGGATAATAATCATATTTTTACCTCTAAAAAAATGATCACATATTTAATTCTCAATTGATAAAATAAAAGATAATATAATAATTATTAATTGATATTAATCTACAACAAACATTTGTAAACATATAAAAAAAACTACTTATTTTTGTACAAAAGTAGTTAGACTGTTAGACATGTGTTATTTAATACTATGTTTAAATGTTTAGAGCAAATTCAAACTTCAAGTACTCGTAGCTGTAGTTTAAATATCAGAACGGGTTTGGACAAAATATATATAGTATATCACATAAGATGTCAGATTTGGACCCAAAAAATTGCTATCAGAAAATATAGTGTGTAGTGTACGCCTTCTGTTATTGGGCTTTTTGCTCTCTTGCTTTGGGCCTCCTTGTATTTTCCTCGTTGGTTGTCCAATATATTTTCCTTTGGGTTTTCCTCGTCAATTGGGTGCATGGACATGCCTCTTGGATCCTCTGGGTGATCCGTCCCTGATGCTTCTGGACATTCCACGTGGCAAAAGGATAATGACTGACCCAAAACAAGAAATTGGAGTGCTTGGCAATGGCAATGTAAGTAGTGGAACATGTGCTTCCATGTCTATGAGGGAGGACTTGCGTTTGTGTTTTAGCCAATTGAGAATATGCATGTCATTTGGTTATTCATTTTTCATCAACAATTTAAATTAAGCACACACAGCCGCAGAACATCTTCGCGCATCACATCTTTAGGTAGGAGCGAAATTTTTTTAAGTATGTTTAAGTTTCAAATTGATAATTAGTCTCATGACCTACCAAAAAATCAATGTTACTAGGGATATATTGAGATCTCAACGGAACGATGGTTTAAAAAAGATAATTAAAATTACTCGTTTGATCCTTTAAACGGTTAAATTCTCGTGTTAGTGTAAATCTATTAATTTAAAGTGGAAAAAGAGTGGGGAGAAACATATATTATTTTTATTTTTTTTATATTATTGTGATGATTTAGTGAAATGCATAAAATAATAAGATGTTATAATATTCAACATTTATTTCAAAAACCTAAAAAATAAAAGTTAAAAATTAAACAAAAATACGGGGGTGACTTTTGATGACATATCAACTCAACATAAAATAAAATAAAAACTGTGCACACCTTAATTACATTTTCTCACTATATTATATATTTTGATTGAATGAAGAAAGTAACACTTGGGCGGAAAAAGAGTTGTAGCCTGCAGGTACAGAAACAATGATGGTGATACGGGTCCATGAATGATAACTAAATCATATGGTATGGGGTTTGCTCATCTTATCTGTGTTCAATAAGCCCTAAGCGTTTGGGAGGGATGCTGTTGTCACAAAGTTGTTGTTTTGTGGTGCTACAACACATGCAAACACGTTAAAATGTGGAGGCCCGGGTGTTGGATTTGGAGAGGGAAGTGATGGTGGTTGCAAAATAGGCATGTGAGCACACTGCCCGGTGGGTTTTGTTTTGGGAGTGGGAAATTTGAATAGCAAGAGAAAAGGAATAGTGACGGTCAAAGCATTGGCATTTGGGAATGAATATACCAAACTCCTATAGTATACCCTCCTCTCCTCTGAGTTCCCTGTGAAAACATATACAAGGTCATTTGAACAGGCACTTTTGTTGAAAGAATCGGTATGGGAGTTAGTGGCTGTGGGGTTTGCGTGTCAGAAAATTTATAAGGCACCCACCACCACAACACAATAATCCCCCTTCTCCCTCCCCTCGCAGCCCTAAAACAAAATACGTACACATACATCATTGAGTTTTACTTTTACCCCCTGCAGCACAGCTCTTTTCACCTTCAATTCGAAACCCCTAATTCACCAACCTCCATATATGTACCTTCAATCTTAATTTACCCTCTATTGTTTTTTATATTTTCTCTCCCCATGCTAATAATTTATTTTTGTGCAATAGTTTGGTGACATTATTATTGGTATTGTCATCAATGTAGCTTAATTTGGGAGTATAAAATCAGTTGTAGGAACCACCGAGCGCGTGTGTATATAAATGTGTTAAACATTGAAGGAGAGTTTTGTGGCTCATAAGAATTATACATAGATTGTATAGAATTGCCTTCTGTGAAACATACTTACACTCTAGACAAAAAAAATTCAGCAATTACAAGAATAACTTTACTCTCCCTCCCTATATATATATAAGGAACGTATAGACATAATACAACATATGCTTTTTTACGATCGTTCGTACGTGTATAATTTAGAAAGTGATACAAATTAAAGTGATTATTGATTAGGCATGCTTTTATCACCCTCTCGATCTCTTATAATTTGGTGAATCAATAGTGTGTAAATATATATATCATTATCTTTTTTTTTTTTATGAAATAGTACAACCAGTGTCATTGACCAGACAATGAGGGCAAACTAATGTGTATTTTCTGCATGGTGCAGCCTTCATCAGGACAGTAGTTCCAAATTGAGTTGTTTGTTCTGGGCTCCTGATCCTCTTTTTGTGCAGGGTTCAATACATGAATATCTACTCGAATTTTAAGTATGCTTCTGGAAAATAATTAATTTCAATAAAAGAGGAGAATTCTTTTATTGCACGACATACATATTTAAATATAAAAAATTAGAAGAGTGGCATGAAGCCACGTCACATAATTTCCCTTCTGAGTTCTGTCTACTATGATTTCCCCCAGTTATTGTACATATAAGCGATACGTCTGCTCATCTCTGCCTCATAATCAACCAGATAGCTACGTAGAAGATTAGCTATAATGCATGTAAGCCTTTCAATTCTCTAGCTTAATTTCTAGAAATTCCCTATTCCATTGTTTTTTTATTCACTAACATTAATTATTAATTTGTTAATCTTTATTAATAAAAAATCCAAATTTATAACCTCTTCTTTCTCAATTTTTTCTTCAATGGTCGAACCAACCTTATAACTCTTTTTCCAAGCATCATAGTAGTCAAACGGCTTATCCTTTTCCGGGATCCCTTCTTGAGATCAATTAATTTACTCTGCCACCAATTAAAGAATATGATGAATTATTTGGTTTTTCTAATCAAATATAGCAATATGTAGCATGAGATAATTGAAGAAAAAAAGGTGAAATGAATGGGCTGAAAAAGCGTAATAATTTGAGTAAATAAAATGAAAGGGAAAATTGGATGGGCCAGGGAGGTAAGGTTGGGAAGTCGATATATGTTGCCCCATGGATCCGTACTTAACATTTCCTTTTATAAGGGTGACTTACATACATGTCATGAGTCCCATGATATATATATGTCCCAAGAGTTCTGCACCAGCCTTTCCTTTTCAATGCGTACGTAAATTTTCTCAGCTTCGCTATCCATCGATACTGCCATATCACCTCTATGCTCTGCCAGTGCGCGATCACTTCATATATAATATATATCAGACTAGGCATTGATATGACCTACTTGAATGTGATGTTGCTTCACTACTCGGTGTCTTCGCTAAATTATGATTTATGATTTCTATCATTCACTTTTTACTCGTTAACATCAAGTGTGACACGACATCACATCATTTTTGTTAAATACTTCCTGTTATTGAAAAATAAAAAATGTACGGAACTTGGTTATATTTTTTTTAAAAAAATATGACATTCCAAATGTTTAAAATCAAATAATCAGGACATAATAATGTCTTTTATAATATGATGAATTAATATTCAAATTTTGTTAGAAAAAAAACACATTTAGTGTTTAACATGTCTTGATCAAGATTTTCTTCAAACAATATACTTGTTAAAAAATGAATAATTAGTAATTTAACTCCTTTTTTAACAAATTAATCAGCTATCACTAAGAAGGTCCACAAGGATAAAAAAAATTGTAATAAAAATTGGGACAACCAGTCCTTGTTCTAATTAGGACAATGAGAATAATTTGTACTAAAAATTAGACCTAAATCTATACAATTAGAATTAGAAGAGAGATCAAAATCATGCATAAATTAAAGTAAGGAGAATAAAAGTATATGTCATTAATAATTTATGTCTTGTCCAAAACTTGTCCAGCTAGGTTACTGGGAAATCTCTACTTATTGCAACAGTCTATCGACCAATGAAAACATGTTAAGTTATATACATTGCAAACACAAACACCTGTCCATATATATCCAGATCTCGGCAGGTGGCCATCATTAAGGATTTTAATTATTCTTGTTGAGTATTGAATAAAAACGTACTATGTAGACTTATTAGACGTTGACTTATAGATAAGCACTCTTCATCGTATTATATATCGAGCAGAATTCTGTTAACTATTTAAAGAAGTAAAGGTTTCGTGAATAGACTAATTAAATTTAATGTAGAAAAATCTATTTACACTTTAGACGGATTCAAAGAGTGAAGAAACCTTTAGCCGCAATTTTCTTAATTACTATAAGGGCTAAAAACGATGAAGTTTGATCATAAAACAAGGTTAATTAAGAAAAGCTAGGTTGGAGGGAGAAAAAAACACCTATATAAAACATAGACTATACGACAATAATGCTAGGCTATTATTCATAATACAAATGGGATCAGAATTCAGAAAGAATAATGCGCGACATATATATAATATGACTTAACTGTCCCCTTCTCTGCTCTTTCAAGCTATTTTTGCCTTCCACAAGTTTCTTCAAAGACTTCAAACCCATCAGTTGCTTGTCTTAATTAGTCTTCACTTTCGCTCAAATTATTATAGTCCAAAATGCCACATCATTGAATTGTCCCGTTGATTAAGTATCTACATTCGTTGGTGAAATGATCGCTAGTGAGAGAGATTTGTGAACAACTAGAGATATATTATAAGAAGTTAATATTTGCACTACTTTAGGTGTTTTGGGATCTTAGTTATTAAACATAGTATATTTAGTATGTATTATAAAACTAAGTAAATAATAAATTAAGTTGATGTAGCTTTTCGTAGCCAGGTACCTCACACTATGTGTGTGCATTCAGTAACGTTAATAAGTTATAATTATAAATTATTTTAAATTAATATATTAATGATGTACTTTACTAACCTATTTATACAAAAGAATAAGATATGTATACATTAATATATATATATATATATATATATATATTCTAAACAAAATTAGAATGTTACTATAAGCACTCCATATCAATATTAAAACTATCACAAATTATATTAATAAAAATATTGATATAAAAATTCAATATGCTATTAATACACCATACTATCAGTATATTGCACCGCATTACAAACATAAATTTATAATCACCATATTAACAGTCCCAATTCTATTATAATTCTAAATTTTAACATTTTTTTATTTGCAGTGTACAATTAAAACGTCAGTTTTTGTAAATAAATTACGCGGACTTTCAGTGAAGTTTGTTCTTATTATACCCGAAAATCCTTGTTTTTTATATTACTTTTAGTTTCCTTAAAGGGGTCGGTTAACCGTTTATATGCACAAGAGAGGAGGTCGATGTAACAAAAAAGTCCAAAAATTAAGAGATTTTCTGTATATGGTTTAAAAAATAGAGGGGTATTTAGTGTAACAAGGATAAACCTCAATAAGGAGTCAGTATAATTTACTTTTTTTTCCAAATAATTGCAATAACTCAATATATATATATATATATATATATATATATATATATTATCCGCATATATATTTGGTAAAACATTTGTTATTGATGAATCCACGTTTAGCAGAAGCTATAAAGAGTAGTTTTTGCATTTTTTTTCCTAATATGACTAGAAAAAAATGCTAAGACTTGAGTTGGCATACTCTATCTATGAGGTTGAGACTTGAGAGGCCATCGAGTTGAATGTAAAAGTACTATTTAATTTTGCACACATATATACATGATATGCCTCCATTTTGGACTTATTTAGTTTCCAGCTGTTTATTTGAAAAAGAACAAAGAAAAGTAAAAGGCACGTTAAATATTGCAGATAGACTTTATTGTCATTAACTGCAGAAAAAGCTTATCATATAACAAAACATCAATGGATACCCAACCATCCTAGCTGTGTTGAAAATAAATAAATTGAAATAAAAAGGCATACTTTGAATTTATCGTTTTCTTTGCACTGCTTCCGGGCTGGGAACAAAATGCATGTGGATGTTGATAATTTCATTTTTGTGGTAAGAACTGGGAAAGAGACGAAGTGGGATAGCAACATTACATAGCATGAGCAGAGCGCAGTACGTTTTGCGCAGAGGGAGAAGACTTGCATAATTAAGTTTTGTAGTTAAGTGAACTAAGCCCCACTCACGGGGACACAAACTTAGCTACACATTGCACAAAGTTCGGTATTATGGGAATGCATGGACCATTCTCCCTGGTAGTTTCTCTTCAATAAATTATTCTTCCAACCTTGGTGTAACAATTTTAATTCATGGATCCAGTTGCATTACATACGCGATTCCTATAACATTTCTCTCAATGTATATATAAGATACATGTGCATTTTTTTTTTCTTTTTACACACCACGATACATAAAGACAATTTTTCTTGAATAAAATTGTTAAAATATAAGTGTGAACTAAATTTTTTTATTAGATATAAATGAAAAAATTGAACACGAAGGTGCATAAATCCAAATAAATTTCTAGATTAAACTATGATATTCATTCGCTTCTGTCTATTGGTAAAAAAAAAATCCGATATGTAATCCCCTCAATTTCTTAACTATTGGTACCAAAATTGATTGTTAAAATATTTTAGTGCTTACTTCCTCATATGTGCACAACACGAATAAAACTATTATAAACAATAAAGTGAATAGTATTTAGTTTTTCAAATTAATACATACATAAGAACGACAACATTGCAATGTCACAAATTAAAAGTTAATTAACTAATTGTTTGAAAATTAAATTTTATTATTTATAATAATCTTATCTAATTTGAGTATAATTATTTCAAATGAAAATGTATACGTGTATATCAAAAAGTTAGTTAACTTGATCATATATTACTTCTCATTCACTATAATTCAAGCACTTAGAGTGCTGTTTAGTAAAATACAAATATTTAGCTTACACTAAATATATACCCAAAATAATAAACGCAAAATCAAGTGATTAACTATATATAAATTGTATTGTAAAAAAAAAAAACTATATATAAATTGTAGCTGCCCTTTTGCTCAGTGCAAGTGCATACATTTGCCGCTTTGATGAAGACCAACCAAATTAAATATGAATTACTTTTGGTGGATACGATATGACAGTTACAACTAAATATGGGATGTCAGTAGAGTAAATCGAATGCGAACACATGTTACACATTCATCAACCCAAGGTAAGGCGGGCAACATGGTACATTGACCTAAGGTCTCTCTGTCTGTCAACGAATTCATATATTCCTTCTTCTATTATAATTATTTTCTCAGATTATTTTATACATATTAAAAAATTAATAAATAAATAAAACAATAATCTTATAAGTATTAATTTATTTTTAGTTTTTATTGTCTATATGATAATATTATAAAATATAAATTAGAAAAATAATTAATGTTACATTAAAAATTAAAATAACAATTATTATGATACAATTTTTTTTCTTTTTATACAGTGATTATCATATGAGACGGAGGAAATATGTAATTTTTTTACAGCAGAACTTGTTACTTCTTCCATTTTACAATGACTGATATTTAAAGTTGTTTTACATTTAAATATATAAGTATTCCAAAAAAATACCATTTATTAGGAGGATAATTTATTCTCTTTTTCAATTTCAATAAATATATTATTAAGTCTTTCAAAACAATTATATTTATTAGAGGATAAATTTGGAATAAATATTTAAATACCTCATTAAAATTTGAAAATATAATTAAATTTGAGACATTTTTTAAAGATTAAAAGTATAATTATTTTGGTACGTACGGAGATCTTGCTAATTAATCCTCTAAGAATATAAATTAAAGAATTAAAAAATTTGAAAGATTATTTTAGAAACCAGATGGAATCACAATTAAAAGTCATTAATAAATATATTTTTTTGCATTTCAATAAGCACATTGTTTCTTATACTTTCTTAACTCGCACTAGTTAATTATAACTTGCATTTTAACACACAAGGAGAGCAATAGTTTGAAGCTGTTTTAACAAAAATATTTGTTCGCATTTTTAGAGCGGGATTAGTTTTTATTTATGAAACTGGAGCTTTGTTTGGTATGCATAAAAACGAAGGATGGACAGAGGAAGGAAGAAAAACTCTTAAAACTTTACTCCTTTATTTGTTTGGTTGAAAGAGAGAAAAGAAGAAGAGATTGTTGCAAGGAATGGAAGGAAGAGTGTTTTATTTTAATACAATAACAAAAATATCCCTAGTTATATTATATTTCATCCTTCATTTCAATTATTTTTTTATTTTATATAAATTTTTTATTTGCTTCTCACTTTCTGCACAATCAAATAAAAGGAAAAAATATTTTCCCTTTCTTTCATTTTCTTTCTTATAAAAACAATCTTAAAAAATCATCACATTTTCTAATTTCTACTCCTTTTCCTTCCTTACTGTTTTTTTCACTTTCTCTCTTAAACGAAATATACCATAAATTCCTCTTTATATGCATTTCTCTATAAACTTTATTACCCTTTTTATTCAGCAAAGAAGCAAATATTGGTAAATATAAATCGTAGGCAGCAAACAGCTTTGTTGATATGATGTATTAGTTGGGCAAATAAAGTTCGTTTAGTTTCAAAACAAATGTCTTAACTATATGATATGGGATTATATATGAAGAAAATTTGCTCCAATTACCAAAATGACTACAATTTGTACTCTTGGTGAATTACAATATTTAAAAAAAATTGAAAGAGATCACAACATATTGATCCAAACTTGTATTTACCCGCTCAAAAAGCAAGTGGAGTTGAACTCATTTTCAAAGTGAATTAAAAAAATTAACTCAATTTAATGTGTTTAGCAGGTTAAACAAGCCAATTCAATTGATTCAATTCATTTTGCTATCGATATTAAGAATGTTTAATTGAAAGAGTGAGTTATTTACATAAAAAAAGTGAGTAAATATTCGTCATAAATTATTCAAGTTGGGATACCACGTGCCTAACAAAAAAAAAAACTTCATTTTATTCCTTAAAAAATATATTATTTATGAACTAAGTCACCCAAATACTAGTTTATCAATCCAGTCACTAAAACTTGAAATTCCTTCATACATTAGGTTTAACGTTATGATCAATTTTTCTCTGTAAAAAAAACGTTATCAATTTTTTAAATTTGTTCCATAATGCTAAACTGACGTATATATCATATACAACTCAATTAATTTGATTAAAATAACACTCTCTGAATCGTATATACATCATTAGGGCATGTGTGAGTAACTTTGAGTTTTCTTTAACGTATGTAAAAAATATTAAAATAGTTCCTTAGATAAGATTTTAATTCATATAAATAAGCGTGTTTTTAAAAAGTTCGCCCTCATCAATATTTGTTTGTTTGTCTCTATCAATATTTTTTCGTTTTAATTTTTTATATTATTTTTTCAGTTTTTATAAATATTGTATTTTTTTAATACAGATGTCTCACATATTAGATCGAAGAAGAGTTTTATTTTAACCTCTAATATTTTTTTACAGGAACCTCCCATAATTATTTAGGAAGCATAGATTACAGCTTATGATTATAATTACAACTAGTTGCTCACAAATATTGATTTTTTTAAAAGTTATGTATTTTTTCCGTAAAAAAAGTTATGTATTTTGAAGAGTTAATCCTTATTTTATAATAAACTAGTTGATTAAGAGTTTATATAATTTTCACTCTCTTTTATTTTTAAATAAAAAATGGATTTAAATATGAGACATGGAAAGCCTATTTTTTCAGTCCGGCATATAAGTATAAAAAATTATTCAAATTTTTTTTGGTGAATAATTATTATAAAAATATTATTTGAAATTTTTTATACAAATTATATTTGATTAAATTTATAAAAATATTTTATTGATGATAATTTAATAAATTTTCATTAATATTTAATTATTAACATGATATATAGTTGAAATATATAAAAAAAAACATTCAATTATATTTTTATTGGTATTTGAATTTTATAAAATTTAATGGATATTTTACCATATTCAATTTTATTTCCATAATATTAAATCAATAAAATTACAAATGACGTAAATTTGTTTTTGTTCTTATAACGATGTTAATCAATTTCTTGTATCAAATTATTCATAAACCTTCGTATATTTTTTCCATGTATTTTTTTAAAGAGTAATCTTATTTGAAACAAGCCGACTGCATACTGAACAATGGCTGAGGTAGAAGAAAAAAGTGTTCAAGGAAAGGAACATATTTTCAGAAATATCTTTTTTAGTCTTTCAATTTAAAATTTAATTTTTTTAATTCTTCAAATTTGTAAAATATTTTTAGTTCCATTACGGTAAAAAAAAAACTACAAATTGTACATTTTAACCGTAAAAAGTCAGTCAGGTGAAACTAAAAAAGATATTTCACGAATTTGATGACAAAAAATTTAATAATTTGGAAGACTAAAAATGAAAAATCCCAATATATAAGAGATTAAAAATACTTTTTAAAAACCACAAAGGAATAAATATTATTTTAAAAAACAAACATGCTAAGTGGACAAATACTTTTAAAAAACAACCAGTTTTGAAAATAGATAACTATTTTTTGAAAAAGGTTAAATTAATATGCATATATTTGATATTTTTTTTAATTGAGTGATTCATTTTTGATCTTGTATTAGTTTTTTAATTGGCTATTCCTGTTTAACTACTGTTACAAAAAAATTAATTATATGTGTCAATTGTGTGATATTACAGTAAGATAGTTGTAGGATGGAGTTCGGAGAGATTTATGAAAAAGTACTTGAGTCTAGTGGATTCATAAAGATGAAAATATTGATTGAAGAATCTAATCGATAATACTGAATTTAGAACTTGTATATGTATGAATATTGACCGAAAAATATGAATACTTATTACAAATTTACAAAGATGACAATATTAGATTAAGGAACTAAGCAAGTTAGTGTAATGAATTTTTCATAACAATAATAATTAGACAGAAAAATTCAATTAAAAATTAAATATAAATCGATGAATCTAATTAAAAAAGTAGTTTATAAACTTAATTAAAAATTCTCAAATAATTCATGAACTTACAAATAAATTTAACCTTTTGAAATTGATAAACAAACATACCCTTTTCTCCATTAATTAGTTAAAAATAAAATCCTAAAATTCAAAGATTTATTAAATATCTTTTTTCCACTATAATAAAACAAGAAAAAGAAGTTTGTATTGATAATGTAAATTTTTTTTATACAATTATTCAATCATAATTTATCATGTATAATAAATTTATTTATTTATAAAATAATTATTTTAAAATAATTCAAACAATAATTTATAATTATATAATAATATAAAATTATTTTACATAATATACATATAAACATTAAACTCATAATAAATACTGTGTAAAAAAAGCTACTAGTTAAATAAAACATTTAAAGGTAGTTACACTTTGTTTGACCATCATCTTTCACTAGGATTATCTCAGTGTATGTATTTTAAAATTTTGGTGGAATCATAAGTACATGCGTATACTGTACGAAATTTGGCACTTTATGAGGCTGTTGCTATGGACGGATCTCACGGAACATCGAAAGTTCTTATGAATGGACAAGTTTTCTCATTTTATTTGTTGAAACAGAAATGGCCATGTTTGACTGGTCAACCGATCATGGTCACGATTTCCGGACCCTCCGGCATGCCTAAAATGTATTAAAAGCCCGGCCCGCTTCACAGACTTCAGGTTAAGGAATGGCCCACTTACGGGTTTATCCGACCCGACCCGACCCGACCCGCAATGGGCTGTTCTCCACGCGCCACAAATCTGGCGTGGCTGAGACAGTAGCACTCAAAACGCAAATACTTTATGGGTCAAACTGAAATCAAAACTTCATCCTCCTCAACACTCACCCAACCCAACATCACAACTTGAACACCGAAACATAACAACAACACACTCACTCCCTCACTTCCTCGGAACTAAAATCTCGCCTTTTCTTACTAATCCAAGACAACATAATCATTTTTCCCAAACGGTAACCGCTACCACAGCTCTAAGATCTCCACCTAAACTCTTCATAGCCTATCTTCCTTAATTCTAAACTCTCCTTAGGTAAAGTGGCTTAATCACTCAGTCTTATAAAACACTTCAGAGACGACTTTTTTCGCATTGTTGTTCAATTGGGTACCCGAATCTCTTTCCAAAAAACTCTCTTTCTTCTTCTTTCAAATGGATGATCTTTCATCCAGCCTTCTGTGCCAAGAAAACGAAACGTGCTTGGAAGTAGGAGGTGAAGAATTAGAATACCAATTCGTTGGATCACAGCATGATTGTGGGGTTTCGGAGGATGAACATGTGGGAATTTTGATTGAGAGAGAGATCGTTCTTGGGTTCAAAAGGGATGAAACTATGGTGATTGGGGACTGGGTGAAATGTGCACGCATGGAAGCAATCAATTGGATTCTCAAAGTTAGTCCAACGACCCATTTTTTCTTGTACTTTCCATTGAGCTTCATTAATGAAACTGCAATAGGAAAATCGATCTTGATTTTTTGATTTTTTTCCTTTTTAATTTTGTTGTTCATTAGACAAGAGCAACACTGGGTTTTCGCTTCGAAACGGCTTATTTGTCAGTCACATACTTCGATCGATTTCTTTTCAGACGGTCCATTGATGTAAGCCAAAATGTTATGTTAATCTTACAATTAATGCCAACATTGAAGCTTCGGTCAGTCTTCATTGATCTTAATTATTCCTTACTTACCCTTTTGGTTGAATGCCACATTTTGTGCAGAGTGAAAAGAGCTGGGCAATTCGGTTGCTATCAATTGCATGCCTCTCTCTGGCTGCAAAGATGGAGGAGTGCATTGTGCCGGGGCTATCAGAGTTCAAATTGGATGATTATTCCTTTGAGGGAAAAGTGATTCAGAAAATGGAGCTTTTGGTGCTCAGCACATTAGAATGGAAAATGGGAATCATCACTCCATTTGATTTCCTTTCCTATTTCATCAGAAAAATCTGCAAAGAATCCCCACCAAGTCCTATTTTTTCCAAGACCATGCAACTCATCTTCAACACAATGAAAGGTGAACCATGAGCCCTGGAATTTCCTTTCAATCTTTTTTATCTTTTAAATGAACTTTTTGACCAATTTTTTCAATGTGTCATATTTCCACATGCATTTAGCAATATTTGTCCCCTTGTGCAGAGGTCAATTTAATGGATCACAAACCATCAGTTATTGCTGCGGCAGCTACTTTGGTGGCAATGGATCAACAATTAACGATAGATGCGGTGGAGTTGAAGATGAGTTCAATTCCACAACATAGGCTTCTAGAATCTGTAAGTTCTGTGTTTTTTTTTTTTTTTAACTTACACCGAAACATATTTTAGCTAATATGATACTGTGAATTAATTTTAGCCTTTTTCTGTTTTTTTCTTCTGAATAGAAAGATGTATTTGAGCACTACAATCTAATTCAAAGATTATACGAGGAGAATACCAAAAGCGACACGCATACGCCAATTGAGATGACAGAGAGCTCCCGAGTTACTTCTTCGGCAGCAATGGCAAAGAGAAGAAGACTCACATTCAGTGACGATGAAGGAAGTAGTCATGGGAAGGGACCGGGCTAGCAAAAAATCCAAAATTTTGAATTTTTTTAAGGTCTAATTATTTTTGTGAAGATTATGTATTGATATTCTTGATTACTACTAGCACTAATCTCACCCAGAGATAGAGGGAGTGAAAAGTGAAACGCACGACAAAGGTATTGATTGTGACTGCAAGAAAAATTGTTTAGCATTGATTTGGTGTCTTCCTCAGAAACCAGAAAGGAAAAGAGGAACAAAGGGAGGAAGCAAGAATAAAAATACACATATTAGTTGAGATGTTCAAATCAAATCACAACAAAAGCCAGGTGCTGATCTAGAAAGCTGCAGAATCAGAAACAGCAAGTTAGGACTTAGGCCATTGTTTTTCCTTTTTTACCCCTATATTTTCTTGTGATTTTTCTCCATTCTTACTGTTATTATTTATTTATTTTTTGTTTCGGTTAATCTTTTTAACCTTCATTGCCTATTCACAACGGATTTTGTTTTGTCATATCTCTTGCAACCTACCTTTTGATGGATGCTTTAGTAATGTCTTCAAAAAGGCTGAAAGGGGGGCGAGAAAACTCTGTTGGTGTGTTTGGGTGCATGCATGGTCTGTGTTACATAATGGCCATCACAAAAGTTTTGTAAGGATGAATGTGATTGAATTTGTTTGAATGTCTGAGACTGCCTTTAAGGCGGGACCTACCCTTTTGCCTGCAAATTTTACATGGCTTCGTTGTGTTCTTGGGTCATGAAACCCGAGATAATAGTGTTTGTGGAACCAAAAACATTTCTATGTTGATTACGCTTTAAAGCAATGGACTTTTGTACCCTGCCAGCTTTATTCTATAACATCCTAAACTTGGTGTAGTGATTGATTTCAAGTTAAAAAATTGATTTTGAATAAATATTTATATATTTAGTTTTACGTTGAAGAAGAGTTCAAATTGATTCTGAGTTCAAATAACTTAGAATAATTTTTGCATTAGATCCAAAATTTTAAATTGAATTTTATATTAAAAACATCCAAAACATAAATTATGTGCATTTTTAGGCTAATGTTGTCAATTCTAATATAATCATTTTTCCTCGTAAAAAAGGAGTAAAAGACAGAAGCTACTCTTTGTAGCTTGTACTTGATCCATGCGCGTGAGCTGCAAACATGTTATTAAACATGCAATAAATCACTTCAAAATCAATTTCAATCAAAATTAATTTTATAAAATCAATTTCATTTAAAATGAGTTTTGGAATACTCATCCAAACAAGCTTTTAGGATTTCACGACATCATTTACAATGAAAAGAAGAAAATACTGAAACTACAGAGTGTTTTGTCCTAAACAAGTTCTTTTACTTGGTTGAGGTGGAGAAGAATATCAATGACATTCGGTCGCTTGCATAACTGTAATATTTGAAAATTCGACCACTTATTTTTTGGGAAAGACATAGGACGCTTGCATACACAAGTTTCTTTGTTTATTTCATTTATTTGATTACGAGTGAGGAAGACATTTTGTCACACATGAATTTGACTCTTCCACGAGTTTGATATAACTGTAAGCCCAGGGTCAGATACCTAGTTGCTCCTTACTCAATAGTATTGGAACAAACAAAGAATGATGAATTTAGAAATGTTGAAGGGTCAACTTGAACTCCGTGAGAAATGATTGGTGTCAGCGGTCAAAGTAGTACTTCTACTGAACAAGCTGCATAGGAGAAGCATCTTCGATGTAGATGGTTCGTGGTTGAGCCAAAAAAGTAACTATTTTATCATGGCTGATTTTACTAACTCAATCAGAGGTTGGCTTGAGATGACACATGATCTTGGTATATACAAACGAACCCGTGTCATGCGGCTTCAGTGTTATATGACTGTAAGTACACTTAAAACCGTGCGCACATGAAATTAACCGCCAAAACATTACAGACACCGATACGGTCAACAAGTTAATAATAGTAACAATAAACCAAATACAGTGCTCCCTTTTTAGAAACAATAAAAATTTACTACCTAATATTCATCGTAGAAGACAAAAAAAAAAATGGTCACCAGAGAGAGAAGTTCGTCTTATCCTTTTTTTCTTTTATTACATTACACTTCCTGAACTCATAAAAAAATATATTATATATTGAACTTAAATATAAATAAATTTAACTAATTTTATTTAATTTAATTTTATCATTTTTAAAACATCATTTATTTAATTTTAATTCTTTTTTAATAACTTTTATTTATTCATAATATCAAATTCTAGTGAAGAATATTTTAGAAATAATCTAATTTTTTAATTGAAATTAATAAAAATAAATTATATCAATTAACTCTCTTAATCAATGTGAAATTAATTATTTATATTTATATGAATCCGAAGTGTATATATATATATATATGGGTCTTTGACAATCATATTCATGTTCTTATAGTTTTCGTTTACTCTTTTCATTAACCATCCATCAAAGTAGATTTGCTAATTTAATAAATAAAGTTAATTTGTTAATAGCAAGAGATAATCATTAACCCCATGTACTAAGAGAATGAAGTTAAAGTAGGAAAGAAAGGGTAGGGACATTTAAATTTGCATTTGAAGGTGTCTTTTAACCTGTTTGTAGCCTAGCCAGGTGAAAACACAAACAAGTCAAGGTAGATCTTGTAAGCTTATCCAAAGAAAAAAGGTAGATCTTGTAATGAGCTGTGTAGAAATCCTTTTAACCGCTTTGTATTTTAGTTAGTTCAAGATTAAAATCTTGACCTGCTACTAATTCCAAACAATCAAATAATTTTGTTCCAACGGCCTCAGCACTGAAAATTTTGAGTGCCGAAGGAAAAAAAATATTAAACCAGATACACTAGCGGTAGCTGCCCAATTCATAGAACAATGTACATTGTGCTGAACTAGAGCGAATCAATTCTCTCGCAGACCTAATGAACTCCCATCCATCGAGTACCTTACACTCTGAGAAGCCAAAGTTTGCGTCCATAGCCACTGCTCTTCTGGTCTTCACCAACAAAATAATAGGCTTCCACGAATTTTCCTGGCTAACTGCATAATCAAAATTAACTTCAATCATACAAGGGAACTAGCCTGCCAGGGAAGAATTCTGATAACGATACGGCAAAGCACGCACACTTAATAGAAAGAACTTCACTTAAACATATCCAAGTACATTTTCCATCATAGTAGATGCCTCCCCAATACCTCGAACCACAAGAACTTTCCCAGTTATAATTGCACAGCGGTAACTCAAGCATATTACTCTAGTCTAAAATGCCAAGAAACACGAGTTGCTTTCACAATTACTACGAGCTAAGAGGAGGAAAATGTTGCATTAATTATCTTTATCATTTTAGTTTTGATACATGGTCATCCACAAAGATTTCAGCGTGAGCTGAAAATCCTAATTGGCATTATCAGAAGTTTTGGCATCCAATCTCAGTTCCTAGAAGAATCCAACCTGGATAAGCTCCTCCATTAGATCTATTAACAGCCATGATAATAACTACAACCTTACGCTATTATTGCCAAGGTCTGGCAAAAAGAAACACTATTTAAACACCAGAAGCAACCAATGATTGAACAAAGATTCAAAAAAGAACATACACAATAAGCCTTTCATAAATAAGTCTTCTACTCTATGATTTGGACAGTTAGGAACATTACAAATGGTATCAGAGCAAACTTATCTTTCAGTACGGTGTGGTTCGATGACGAATTAAGCGAAACTTGATGGACATGTAACATCCCAAACGAATCACACCAGAATGAGAGATCTAGAGACTGTACAGGTATGCGACTATATAATTGAGGATGACTTAAAGGAATTAATTGATACTATCTATACCAACAAAATGCATATACTTTTTATTAGTCTATCACTTAAAAACTCCATAGTTAAGCGTGCTTAACTTAGAGTAATTATGAGATGAGTGACCGAGAAGTTTCCTAGAAAGTGTGAGTGAGAACAAAACATGCTGAAAAGTCTTGTGTTGATTTATGAAGACAGTTAATAATCCTGAAAAAAGTCGAGTGGTATCAGAGTTGGTTGTCGATGTCTCAGAAAGTGCTACTTATGGAGGGTTTTGAATAGTGGAGGGTTCTAATCAACGAGGAGTCGAGTGTAGTGTCATCGTATGTGAGTCATCAAGAAGTCGACAAAGAGGGATGTTACAAATGGTATCAGAGGAAATCTTTCTCCCAATATGGTGTGGTTCGAAGACAAATCAGACAGAAGTTGGTGGACATGTAACACCTCAGACGAATCGCATCAGAATGAGAGGGATCCAGAGTTTATGCAGGTATGAGACTGTAGTTGAGGATGACTAAAATGAATTAATTGGTATTACCTATACCAACAAAATACATCTACTTTTCAGTAATTTATCACTTAAGAATTTCACAATGAAGCGTGTTTAGCTTGAAGTAGTTATGAAATGAGTGACCTTCTGAAAAGTTTCTCGAAAAACGTGTGAGTGAAGACAAAACACGCTAAAAAGTCAGATATTAGTTTGTGGGGACAGTCATGGATCTTGGAAGTAGCCGAAGCAGATTGTCTAGATCTCAAAAAGGGCTACCAATTTGTCAAAGTCTTGGAAAAGGCTACCTACAAAGGGTTCTGATAGGTGGAGGATTTTGATCAACAAGAATATTGAGTGAAATATCACCGTATTAAATGTCGTAGTGTACGAGTCGTCAAAACATCAACAAGCAAGGATGTTACAGTTGACATGGCCACTGTTGCCAATGTGGTAATAATAATTTAAAAAAAAG
The DNA here is from genome assembly GCA_013407115.1 of Glycine latifolia. Taxonomy (NCBI): domain Eukaryota; kingdom Viridiplantae; phylum Streptophyta; class Magnoliopsida; order Fabales; family Fabaceae; genus Glycine; species Glycine latifolia. Next base: position 4,223,208 of record CM023944.1, on the reverse strand, counting down.
TATCAAAACAAACTGAAATTACAATATGTATACTTCAACTCGCCTCCTTATACAAAAGGGTTTAATTTAAAGAATATAAGTTATTTTGGTTGTGTTTGGTTTAGAGGAGAGAAATAGAAGATAGATAATTTGAAAAAGGAGAAATAGAGTAGAAATAAAATTGAGAGTTGAATTGTTTGGTTGAAGAGAAATAGAGTGGAAATAGAATGCTAAATATATGAAATTACTGATTCACCCTTTACACAGTAGGAACGCACAACCCTCTCAATTATTAGATACCGGAAGACCTTTACTGGACTACAAACATCCCCCGGTGTGAGGATAAGGAATTAAGGATCTTTTGGATCTTTACGAAGTAGTGGCGTGAGGATAAAGAAGCATGCCGCAGCTTTTGACAATCATCGGGCACCGGCAGCACCGAGGACATCCACTGGACCAACAACGAGAAGCTTAGCTGATAACATTACATACCCACGAGCAGCAGCGTACGGAAGGAGACAATGGAGGCTGCTGGCTGGGTTTACAAAATTGAGAAAGTGAACATACACAAGGGTAGAAAAGTAAACATGGACTTGCTCACTTTTGTCACGTGATGAAGCATTAGAAAACCCAACTTATTTCTTTTGTAAATCACCTACACCAAACGTCCATTCAAAATTCCGTCACTGCCCCTCCTTCCTATATCACCGCCACCGAACACGGCCTTTGAGATTTGACAACAATCAAGCAAATCTAACACCAACAACAAATACCAAATCTAGCCTCTTGTTTGTCAGCCCATGGAACTTCATGCATATAAAAGTCTTGTTGGTTTAATAGGTATCTTTTTAAAGAGGATAGGTGCAAACAAGAGCCTTGATTTACGTGAGAGAATAGAGAATGAGCAACAATGTACCTAATTTGTCTGACATTGATTTTAGACAGATCCCACAGGGATCATCTTCAGAGCTGCTGCAATTGGCATGCCAAGGACTCCAAAGAGAACGCTACCAAACCACTGTTTCAAACTAAGTGGAGATGTGTTTGCAAAGGTGCCCAAGAATTCAACAATTATAATTTGGAAGACGACAGTGCAAGAGAGGACGGCTACGAAGACATAATTCTCCAGTATATCTTCAAAAACATTTATCCTCTCCATATCCCTCGAACTAATCTCATTGAAAACCTGTCAAGATATTTGATCATAAAAAGCACAATCAGAAAACATATCCAGTGAGTTTCACTACTCATACACTCAGGTTGGCCTTTAGAAAAGTATTTGACCACAGTATCTTAATATTTCAAAAGTAAGAAGTCAGAACATCGTTTTTGAAAAAATATTGTTAATATTTTATAGTTGACAAGAGGAAAACATACTTCCACTATCTACATATCACAAAGGTAGAAGAGAAGGCAAAACAAACTTGTCTAGTCTGAACATGAAATCATATCCAGAAAACAAGCATTCTGCATTCAACACAAGATGGTACAGAATTTAAATTTTGCCCTATGAGTTTAACAAGAAAAAGAAATGGACAAAGCAAAAGAAGTGAGCAACTTGAGCAAAAACAGATCTCCAAAGCCAGCGAGAATTTGCAATGGATGTGACTTCTTTCCTTTCAATTTCAGGAGCATATTAGTGAAAAGAAAGACACCAAGTTATGTCCAATACAGTGATGGTTTTAGCTTTACCTGACAGAACACAAACGAGTTGAAAATAAGTGTATTCAATATCTGATCAGAATCTGGTCCATCAAGATGAAACGTTACTTTTCCTCTGGTCTGGAGGAACCATATTACAACAAATTGATATATAGACTGCCCTAAGATATTCCTCCACATCACATTACTGATAAAGTTTCCTTTCCTACCAACAGGTGGTCTTTTCATCAACTCATCGTTAGGAGGTTCAGTGGCTAGTGCAAGTGCTCCAAGAGTGTCCATGATCATGTTGACCCATAGAAGTTGAACCGCAGTGAGGGGAGCATTTCCTAGTAATTCATAAATGATGAGGGGGGAAATGAGAGGAAAAAGGTCATAAACTACTGCAAATAAAATAAAAGGATAATTTTCATTAGGAAAATCATAACGGGCAGAATCACGATTACCAGTCAGACAAGCCGAAGAGAAATTGACGATCAAAGCAACAACATTTACAGTTAGCTGAAACTGCACAAATTTCTGAATGTTTATGTAGACCGAGCGGCCCCATTTGGCTACAGTTACAATAGTTGAAAAGTTATCATCTAGAATTATTACATCGGCACTTTCTTTTGCTACCTGAATTTGACAAAAAAAAAAACGAGTATAAAATATATCATCAAGTACAATTTGGCATAACAATAACTCCAAGTACCAAGACCTCTGATAGCAACCAATGAAACGGTCTGGAATCAGAGTATTATAAATACAGAGCAAAGCATTTGGTTTAGCTTATTTTAAGGAAATAATAACTTCTTTTGCAACTTCCTGAAATAAATTTTAAAAAATTATTATTCCCAAAATTAAAGCTAAAATAAACATACAAATCAAAGAACTTTACATTTAGTAATACTTATATTCAAGTTGCATTTGGGAATAAAGACGGTGAGGCATACCCGCCAAATCCAATTATCTAATTCCCCCGTGAAAAGTAGAACCAAATATAACATCTCAAACAAAACCATTCGTGTTTTCAAATTTCTAGAAAAGAAGAATTTTACTAAAACAAGATCAACATAGGTGTCTTGGCATACCTCAGTTCCAGCAATGCCCATTGCAAGTCCAATATCTGCTTCATGGAGTGCTGGAGCATCATTTGTACCATCACCAGTTACTGAAACAACCTCTTGAAATGTTGTCCTCAAGTGTTTCACCAGGGTATGCTTATCCATGGGTGAAGATCGGGCCATTACCTGCAGATATAGACATATCACAAAATGATTGTAGAAGAATTTATTCTCAGTGAAGAGTAATGTAGGTCCCCAAACCCTTACTTTCAAGGTTCAAGAATCACCCAGTATATTCTAAATTCTAATAGTCCATCACTGGCATCCATTTATTACAAATATATTAGTTTTAATGATAGTTGGCATAGATTTACATAGATGGAAGATTTAAATTAATAAAGTGTGATTCACAGCATATATAAAGCAGGAACAAGCAGACCAAAAATCTTGCATTAGGCTGTAAAAGAAAATATCAAACTTCAAATGGGAGTTTTGATAAATTATTCTTTTGAGATATTGGCATGTTCTTAGCAATCTCTAACTAGACTTTTCAAGTCCAGGACAAGAAGTGAGAAGCCATAAAAATTGATTAAATGACATGTATGTACCTGGATTTTTGGAATGATATCAAGCAATTCCACCTCATTCTTCTCACGAAACTCGGGGCCTTCAATTGCAATACCATCTGTTAAAATTCCACATTCTCTAGCAATAGCCTTTGCTGTATTTATGTTGTCTCCAGTAACCATCCTAACAGCAATACCAGCTGACCTACAAATGGCAACAGACTCTCGAACACCAGGGCGAACTGGATCTTTAATACCCACAATTGCTATAAAAGTGTAACCCCTAGTAGGAATAGGAGTTCCAACAGAAAATCCATCATGAATATCCAAGTAAGCAAGGCAAAGTGTTCGGAGAGCTTCACCAGCAAATGTTTCAATCATTTTATTCAAGTGATTTATGGAGTCTTCATTGAGGGGAACAACCTCGCCACTTGAGTCGACAACTTTGTCACATACAGATAGAATTATTTCAGCGGCACCTTTGCAGTGTGCTCTGAAACCACCATCTGGAAGCTGGAGAACCACCCCCATGCGCTTCTTTGTAGAATTAAATGGCTCAACTTTCACAAGTTTTGACCTTTGTCGTTCCTTTAGGAAATCAGCACCAAGTGACAGCCCCAATTCCAAGAGTGCAGTCTCAGTTGGTGATCCTAGAATTTCAATCTTCTCATCTTTGTTTTTGACAACTTCTCCTCCAGTGTTGTTAAATATTGATTCAAGTAGAACTGCTAGAGCAGAATCATGAATATCAGATGAGAAATCAGAAGAGAGCTTAGAACCGTTTACTTCTTTAATCTTCCCACATATGTAAACTTTTACGACAGTCATATGATTAGTAGTTAGTGTGCCAGTCTTGTCACTGCAGATAGTAGTGGCAGATCCCATTGTCTCACAAGCAGCCAAGTGACGAACAAGTGCCTTATCATTCATCATCTTTTTTCATTGCAAAAGCAAGGCTTAATGTTACAGCTAAAGGTAAACCTTCAGGAACAGCAACAACAACAATAGTAACAGCAACAGCAAAGAATTCCACAATTTGCATTGCATCATCACCAGACCATGTCCATTGGGATCCTTCTCGCAGCTTGCGGCTAAATAACCCTTGGACCAACACAGAGAAGGTCACAACTGCGAAAAAGAGTCCTATTTTCCCAATAATGGTAGCAACACCATTGAGCTTTACCTGCAAAGGTGTTTCATCATCTCCCCCTTCACTTAGAGTAGCCATTAGTTTACCCCACTGGGTCCTCATTCCAACAGTAGTCACAAGCATCTTGCATGATCCATCTTGAACTTTGGTTCCAGACAGAAGAAAAGGATTAAGTTCACTGACATTCACCGGTTCACTTTCTCCTGTCAAGCTTGATTCATTTATTAACACAGAGAAACCAGACACAAAAAAGCCATCTGCAGGGACCTGATCTCCAATATTTAGATGGACAATATCACCAGGAAGCAGATCATATATTGAAAGCTTCTGCCTACAACTATTTCTTGTGACCTGAACTGTAATTTTCTTCTTCTCTTTATCAAGATCCTTAAACTGCAGTGATTGTCTGTAATCACTTGTGGCAGTGACGAACACTACAAGCAATATGCTAGCAACAATACCAATTCCATCCTGTGCACCCTTGGGCCACCCTTCCATTATTATACCAACCACCAAAGAGACCAAGGCACAGACAGCAAGTATCATGAGGGTTGTATCTTGAAGGGCTTCCCATACAAAAACCCAAAATCCACGGGCTGGACTTTCAGCAAATTTATTAACTCCATAAATTTCTTTTCTCTGATTCAGCAAGTGCTGAGATGTTGATATCCCATCATCAACTGAGGTATTGAGTTTGTTTGTGATAGCATCAACCCCACCATGACTTTTCAACTTCTTCAAATCACGTCCCTCAACAATTGATCCCAGCTCATCAGCACAAATTTCAAAGCCTGCAGTTTTAACTTCTTCCGGTACAGTGTACTCAGTTGACAAATTTAGACCTGGAGGAGCAAATACTTGATTATTGTGTAAAAGTGAAAAGGTCACAATAATATCAAAGCTTATGCAGGTTGACTTTCTTACCATGGATAAACTGAAGAGCAGCTTGTGAAACCAACACTGCAACTCTGAATTTCTCCTGTAATGTGTAGTGAGGGCAGAGGAATTAAGAAATTATGGAATTAAGCTATTAGAGTAATCTTGGAATGTACCAGGGAAGTGAGGGGACAAGACTTGTTTATTTATTCAGATTCAGAAAATCAATGTCTTGGAATTCACAGCCAACCATGAAATATGTAAAGAATGATTGCTGAAACATGTAAAGAATAACTGGCTATGCAAGTTTGAGAACAATTGGTAATTTATCACCTACGATACAAATCACAGCCAACCATGAAGCATAGGATGTTCTTTAACTGAAGATTGCACTTTATAGTTGTTCATTGTCATTTGATTATTATTTATTTATTACCCCAAAATTAAAAGTCATTACTAACAGAACCCCAAAACCAAAACAATATGCAAAATAGTCTAGTCTTAAAAATGTATGCGGAAAGAAAAGGAAAGGGGTAAAAATTGGCAATAAAATGGACCAATACAAACATAATGTTTAGACCCACAGCTAAAATTCATTCCATTTCCTTCTTTTGCAGACAAAAGGTTAAGGGAAGAACAACTTGGCAGTTTTCAAGTAATTCATATTCAAATAAAAGGTTCTTTATCTCAATCCAGCCAAGCAGAACTGCCAAGCATAGTCAACGTTATAAGTGCTTGGCAACACCGATACTATCCACAGGCATGCCACCAGAACTACCATAAGCATTGAGCATCAACTTTAAATTTCTGGATCAAAGTAACCAATGCTCTCTCTACTGGTGTTGAATTAGCATGAGATAACTTGATTTTAGGAACCATTTCAATCACCGATCATTCCGCTAACAAAAAAAAAGTCTGGCTCAACCCAAACCATATATCATCAGCCCTTCGTTTAAGATAATCAAAACAATAAATACACTGATTTACCATTTCAACTTTCCTGATTAATTATAAGCACTTACCATAAAAGCGTTAAAAGAGTAAACATATGCATATTTGCGGACAGAAAACGCCAAAACCAGGACTGAAAGTACATTTCAGTCTTGGCTTGTCTTGATCTGGCAACAGGAGAAAACGGAAAGTAAAGTGAGGGAGAAAAAGGTAATAAAAAAATAAAGAAGAAAACCTGATTGGAGCGTCTAATAGCCTCAGCTTCAAATCTCTTGGAGAGATTAGCAGTGAAACGAAACCTCCTCTTGTGATTCTTAACAAGCCAACAAGCCTTCCTCCATCTCTGAAGCGCTTCTTCCGATGAGTTCTTTGGTTTCACATCTCCGAAATTCTCACTCAGGTAACTCTCCATCTATCTCTTACTTTCAACTCAACTTTCCACTTTAACTCATTCAACCACACAACAAGAACAAAAAGTGTTTTGGAACCGACTAAGATTTTTTTAAGTACGTTTGTTCTTCTTCCGTTGGTGGAAAAGTGGGAGAATATCTGCGGAGACAGTAAGAGACTTGAGTTCCAAGAGAGAAAAGCTTCTTCCTCTTCTATGCTATAGACTTGAAACAGAATCAGAGAGACACGGCAAACAAGGCACAATCGTCAACTTCACTAACACTAACCCACGTTTTACTCTCCCACGAACACTGTGTGACTCTGGTAAAAATTAAATAAACTTAAAAAAACAATTGTATCATAATATTACATGCAGATCTGCATCTACCTTTGTGTCCCTAATAATAAATCATGATTACGATTTTGATGCTGATTTTAAGTTCAAAAATAATTTAACAAGTTATTATTTTTAAGTAGTTGAGTTTTTGTCGAAATATTATTTATGATTTTAAAATATTAAATTTTTTTAAACTCTTTATTGAATATTTAAAAAAATAACAAGAATAATTTATTTAGTAATAAATTTTTATTAAAACTATTTATTACACTTTCATATATTTTACTTAATGAATGGTTTATTTTTCAATAAAATGTGTCACTTTCGAGTTTCATATAATTGTTTCTAAGACAATATTTAAATACTTAAAAATTAATATTGATGTTAACCTTTTATTATAATTATAGTGAAAAATGATATTAGTTGTGCATGAATACTGAACCTAACAGTCTGACACTCCCAAAGTAACTAAACCGAACTTTTAGGTGATTTTCCTTTTAGTATTAAAAAAATATTAAATATCCAAATAAGAGTAAAGAAAGGGAGTATTTTTTATAAATAGAAAGTTTATGTAAGATGTATCTTGATGTCTCAATATGAATAGGATAGACTTTAAGTTCAAATAATATTTATAAACATATTTATAAATTATTTATTAACAAGATTTTTATCAGTAATAAAAATTGAATTTATATCTTTATAAAATATGAACATCTTTCTTATCAATTAAATTAACTTTTGTTGGTAAAAGAAATGAAGTATAAATAAATGTAATACGGTCTCTAATATGTTTTTGAATACACATTCTCTTATTAATTAATATTTATTAAAAAATATAAAATAAGAAAAATATTTATTAAATAAAATGTGATATTTATAAAATTTTGTAATTTTTAATAAATTTAACTAAGAAAAAATATATATTAAAAGAGTGTGCAGTATTGTTGACATTTCTAAAAAAAAATCTTGATCTAATTAAAATTAAGCTACTATAAAAAAAGTAGAATTAAGCTTGATCCTTAATCAATTTTTTTATTAGAGTCTTGTAAATGAAAAATTAATAATTAAGAAGAGAGATTCTATTAAAATTTATCCGTCAAGTTTTCTAATAAATACTACTAGAAAATGATTAACTATTTTTAAAAAAAAAATTAATCATGAGGACATACTAAAAAATAAATGAAGCGCGATTTAGGTTCCGATACTAATCCTTATTTGCAGTGAAAAGGAATCGAAAAGGAGTAAAATAAACAATAAAGCAAGTTTTTTTTATTGAACAATAAAACAAGTTAAATTTATTTTTTACATTCTATTTTAATTGAAAGTTTTCATCCTAATTCATTTTTATTTCATTTCACCCTCCAACCAAGCACGTCCGAAGTGGAAATGTGAGTTGTGAAGTGAAAGGAAACAAAAATATATAGTGAAAAGAAGTATCAAAAGAGGAACGGTTTTCGCCGAAAGTGTTCAGTTTCTGGAACGGGATTCCGTTTCTGATGTCTGCAAGTTAGAAGGAACCATGCGGACAGCGCATCTCATGTCAGTCATGGGACCCTCGCCTTCTGTTTTTCTTATTTATTAATTATTATTATTCCAGAAGAAAGTATGAGTGCACAGACACTGACAAAAGTGGAATACATGTAACAAAAAAGAAAAGTGGAATACGGTATAAATTTTAAAAACTAATAATATATTCTTTTCAATTTTTCTATCGAATAACTAACATAAATTAAAAAAAAAATATAACTAATATTTTTGTTTGTATTAAAATTGTTTTCAATTTCTTGATACAATTTTTATGTTATTTTATTTGTTAATTATAAATATATAAAATATTTGAAAATTAGATATCAATCAATGATGGTATATATCTTAAATTTGTAGATAAATAACTAAATAAAAAATTAAAAAGTGAACAATATTTTCTAAAGTATAAAAAGGGTGGAGTATAATACCAAAAAAAGAAAATGGTGAGTATGTATGGCGCCTTTCTTTTTTCTGATCAAGTAAAGTATATGCATAGTTGCATACGCAATGGCAATGCAAAACACGCCTAAAAGTATAATATGATTATTTGTATGGTTTGGTAGGAACTGACTTTTACACCTAACAAAATCAGTGGCATCTGGAATAATTTAGAAGAAAAAAATATCATTTATAAATGTGTGTGAAATGCGGTTTATATAGAAAAAATGTTAAAAATCATTAATGTTGAAAATGGTTTAAGATAATTAATTTATATATTATAAGTTCAAATCTCATTTTTTATTTTGTAAATGATGTACATAGGCATGCTTTTTTTTTTTTCTTTTACATAAGCGTGCTTGAGTCAAGGAACATTTTGCTTGAAAGTGTGTTCAGTGTTCACACCTAACTTACACAAGCATGTTTAATTTTGGCACAATTGTGCTTATTCTTGCAAAGGATGTGGACAAATGGTAACATTTGACTGTGCTGTACTTTTTTCTTGTCACGCTGGATGATTAATACGAACATGCACACTTTGATATGGTCATGCTCGTTGAAACTTAAAAAATTTCCCAAAATTTTCTTAACTTTTGACTTGACAATGTATTTTAATTAATTTTAATTTTTTATTAATTGAAATTTTATTTGAATAAACAATTTTTTACTAATTTTTTAATAATTTTCAGCGTTATATGAAACGCGCCTTGAAATAATAATATTTGAAATACTATCTTTTATCTTTTTTATATTTTCTTCTATTTTTATTTTCAATATATTTAACTAATTATTTTTTATATATTTATTATTTTCTACTTTTACTTAACATTTATAATTTAATAACTTATTTTTTAAATTTTTATCTTTCAATTACCGATTAACTTTTCAACTTAAAACTAACTTTTTTTATACTAACTTTTTTTATACTAATTTTGTGTAACATAACCTTTTTAATATTACTTGTTTGTCTCGAAATTTTCCTAATTTTAATTCATTTAATTTAAACTTCTTTTTATACCGAAACTCGTCACCCACTCTATTTTTACCAATCTTACAAGAAAATAAAGGAAAGTAGTGAAAAGTGAGAACAAAGAATATATGTTAATAATCTTGTTTATCATTTTAAACTTTTCAATTATTTTAATAACTAATTTTACTAAATACTTATATAATTTAATAAGTTAATTTTTTAACTTTCTATTACCATTTAATTTTAACTTTTCGACTAATTTTATCTAACATAACCTTTTTACTTTTTTTTTTAATATTACTCGTTTGTCTCAAAATAAGCTCTCCTAATTTTAGTTCGTTTAATCCGGACTTCTTTTTACATCGAAATTCGTCACCCACTCTATTTTCACCAATCTTACAAGAAAATAAAGGAAAGTAGGTGAAAAATGAAAACAAAGATTATATGTTAATAATCTGACTTGTTTCCCCATAAATAAACTAACAAAATATTGTTATTATTGCCATTATTATTATTATAGATCAATATTTTTCACCCGAGACATAAAAACTTGGATTCTTCTAAATCTCATATCAGAGCTTGGTTCCAGTAATCAATGGAGTTGAGCTTTTGCATAGGTTTACACAATTAATTTAGTTTGGCTATGGAGAAATAGGTATACACATGATGCAAATTTTGTTTGGCCCCCATGTAATTCGCATTACTTATAAAATCTTATCTTGCCAAAGTTGATGAGTTGACCATGCCTCAGTTAAACAAGGAAGTAACTCATATTAGGTTACCTTTCCTTGGTTCAATGGTTCCCAAGTCATTTCTAATAAAAATGGAGTAAATAAAAAATAAAATTAAGTTAATGACATCTCCAAGTTATGGTGGCCTCGAGTGGACAAGCACTAAATTATAGTCCTACCAAAGAATATAGTCAGTTGCAACATGCATCTAACCTATGGGGAGTTTTTCAAGGGGTTGCAGTAGGCTAATTCAAAATTAAAGGGTTTTTTTTTGGACTTGATTAAGTTAACTTCTTCAAATGTCCTTTTGTTTTGGTCAAAGGCCCATGTCTCTTATTTATTTATTTTATAGTAATTTAATGATAACTAATAAAGAGATAATATTGAATTCAATTATTACGTTATTTAGAACGTAATTTTTTTAAAAATATCCTGAACTATCTTGCATTAAACTCAATTTTTTTCATGCAAAAAAAAAAAGGGTTACAGTAGGGTATCAATTACTTATGTTTTGTTTCCTGTTTATACACGTTAGAAATAGTTCTTTCTATCGTTTACAAGTAAATAATATATGCATTGATAATATAATTTGATTTACATTGTTATTTAATTACAAATTATCATGTATAATAAATTTATTGTCTTATATAATAATCATTTTAAAAATTATACTATAAATAATTTATATTTAACTAACAGTACACATAAATTAAACTGAACGTTTATTTCAAGGTTTCGAAATTTAAAAAGTACATGGCTTTTTCAATCGAAACCCTTTTAAGAATTGGTCCATTGGACCAGCCTTATTCACTCCAACAAGGGCCTCCCTTTAACGTCTACTAGGAAATTACTTTATACTTTATGCATCCAAATTTTTGTTTGGTGCACCCCAAAATTTGTAAAGTGTCCATCTTACCTTTCTCTCCTTGCTCACACACTCTCTTCTTCTCTCCATCTTCCTCTTCATGGCAGGTGGCACTATCACCATATAAAGCCTGTCTTCTTAGAGCATTAACGCTGGACTCAGTAGGAGTGCGAAAGGAAGTGAGCATGGTCTCAACACACACGATGAGAACATGTGAACTGGGGTTGTTCTTGACAATGTCCTTGGCTTTGCGAAGAATGGTGCCGCCAGTGTGACAGTCGTGCGTGAAGAACATGAGGCGATTGACTTTTGACTTGAGTTAACTTAAAATCATTATTTATATAATGAATTAACTTAAAATTATATTATTTATATAATAAATTTTACATATTTAAATTTGGAGAAGCGACTAAATTAAAAAAAAATTAAGTTAGAGATTAAATTAATCAATTTAATAATACATAGACCAAAATTAAGTTTGACAGAAAGTACTGGGATTAAAATTAAAATTTTCCCTATAAGTAAATAGAATATTTTTTATATAAGAGAAATAAATAATTAAAAAACTTTGATTCTATAACTATTTATAATATCTTTTGAATATCAAATCCTTATTAAAGAAAAGTAACTACCATCTCATATTTTTATTAGGACAAAATAAACCAAGTCTAACAGTTTACAAATGGACAATTTTCAAAATAATATTATTTATAACTTTGTTCCTTAAATGTTCAATATTTAATAATGTAAATTGTTAAAACCCCACAAGGACAAAATCTTGTTGGACAAAAATTTAGTAAAAGAAAAATAGTTCATTCTACATTATTTGAACTATTATACACTGTATAATAATTTATTAATATTTGAACTATCATTTAAAACCCCACTTATAAAAAACAACGGAAAAACATGATTGAATGAAATTATACATTGTATAATAGTATTTGATTGATATTTTAAAGGAATGATATTGAGTCATGTATGTCCCATTCGCACTGAATAATTGCTTAACATCAAAACAGAAAAAATTTCATGTCCATTGAAGATATAGAATGGAAAAGAAATTCAGTAAAAAAAAGAAGAATGGAAAAGAAATTCAAATTTAAACGTCAACATGACCATGCTAAAATTGAATACTACTATACAGAATTTAGTGGTGTTATGCCAAAGACAAAGTTACAGCAAAGTCACAAACATTTGATTTTGCTTTCATTTTATTTTTATGCGTCAGATTTATATTGAAACATGCCTTGCAGTAATTTTAACTACAAATTAAACATGCATAACATTGTATGAACTTTTAGCTGTAATCTTGTATTATATACATATATTTCTTGCTGACCAATTCATTCCATTTCATGCCTTCAAGCTTCCCTTTAATTCCCCAATTAAGTGGAACTCCGACATCTCTTTCGATGTTTATAAGGTCACAAAGGTGGAGAACTCTTCGGATTGAGATTGAGTACGAGGTCAAGTCCATTATAAGCTATCGGAGCGTACATCCACAAATCATCAGAGCTTAAAAGCTACAAAACATTAATTTTTTTTTCCTAAAAAAAGTTAGTTCGATTGTATATATGTTCCAAAATCTTTTTAAGAAAATAATCACTTGTCAATTTTACGCGATTTGTCTCATATTACCTTGATCTGGAGCTGCAAAAATTTCACGTATTGGACTGCCTCTTCAAGCATGGTGCTTATATCAACCTGCGTGACCATACATGAAATAAATCTTTAGTTACATCGATCTCTGATACACTCTGCATATTTTCCAACTAACAATCCCTTAAAATGAAAAAAAAATTAAAGCAAGAGAGACTGTCTAGTAGTTACTCTGCATATTACCTTTGTTCCGTTGGGGACAAGATTCTGCAGAATTCTTAGCCTCTCATTTATTCTTTCTCTTCTTTTCTATTCAAAACAGACAATATGTTAAGTATGGTATCCAATCGCATCACATAATTAAAGCAAGAGAGAAATTGTATTTCAAGAGAGTAATTAATTACCCTTGCATAAAGGCTCTGAGGATCTGTAGCTGATCCCTTGCTAGCTTTTGTTTTCCCTTTGAAGTTGAGAGCAGAAGCATTATCATCCTCTTGAGTGTAACTACTAGAATTGTGTCCATCTGAACCTGCATTAATCTCTTCTGCCTGGTTCTTCATGCAATGCTGCACCTGAAGTTGGAAGCCACACACAAAATGTTACAAATTCACAGCTCCAAATATGAGTTAACAGAGTTAAGATCATATAGACAAAGCTTACATCTTTTGAAACACGAGGTTTTTTGTTACCATTCCCATGTGAGTTTGTTTTATTTTCTACATGCACTTTGAGTTCGGGCATATGATCAAGCATCTTTTTGAGCTTCAAATGTTTGGCAGGAGAAACATTCTCTGATTTGTCACTTCCCTCATCTTCATTCAAACTGACATTCTCTTTCATGACAATGTCAGATTGGACACAAGAGCCAGGGTTTTTTCCCATCCATCATGCAAAAATCCATGGATTTACTATTTGCTAGCACATGATCAACATGACCAAAATGGTAGTTTGTATGATCCTCCGGATTGGACATGAAGACACTATGGCCACAACAAGTGCTATTATTGTGACTGCTTTCTTGAGAAATATACTGCAAACTAGAGTTGTGAGAGTCAAAAGAGTAAAACATACTCTTATTTGCCCCAACATCAAGAGTGGAGCAAAACATGGATTGTATTCCAACATTCCCATCATCTTCCCCAAGTAATTGGGGTGAGCAATAATGGGCTTCATTGGCCAACATTTTGCCAAAGCCATCCCATTCTCCATCAGGGAAGGTTCCAACACCAAGAGGTCCCATTTTTCTTTTCTTTTCTGTATGCTTAGTAGCCTATGGTATTCTTTTGTGGTCTAATGCCACTGCAAAGAGAAGCAAATTGATGCTTGCTGCTTCAGCAAAAACTTGAGACATATTTATACCCAATTCCAAGAAGAAAAAAATGTTCAGCAATCTTATTTTAATTAGTAGTCATTGTCAGGGTTTGTCCTAGTTTCCTGTAACTAAACTCAGGAGTCCTCTGTGCGGGGCCAATGCCAGGTACACGACAACTCATGCGGGAACTACAATTCATGCCATGATAATTTAGAATAATGTTACTTGAAACACCTTAGACTCAATAAAACTTGAAACTGTCATCAAAAGGGAAATTGGGGTCTAAGCTAATCATTGGGAGATTACTAATTGTGATTAATAAGTCTCTTGATTAATGGTTACAGCAGATTGATAGCGACCTTGTTAGAACTCAAGAAAGCTCTTAAGTATTGTTGATTAATATCATGCCCCCCCCCCCCCCCCCCCCCCCCCCCCTCTTTCTTTAATATTGTTGTAGGAACGTGGGAGTCTCCATGAATGTATAAACAGAAAAAATTCCATCTAGAAATAAACAAAAGGCAGTTCATGGGTGCCACATTGTGGGGATGAGTCAGACATTCTTTAAATTACTTTAAAGATCGACACATCCACCGTGAACCTCGCTCGTTGTCTCCTGTGTAAAAGATTAAGATTAAGTATAAATGTACACTTTTAATCCCCAATATTTGTGTAAAAGATTAAGATTAAGGATAAATGTACACTTTTAATCCCCAATATTGTCAGTATGACTACGGTGTACAACTTGTACAAGCTGCAAACAGCCCATGATTGCCCAGATTATTCAGCTCTTACTTTCACAAATTCATCATGTCACCAAGATCAATCACAAATTTGTTGGTGTGTGTTTTTAATTTAGTAAAGATATGCTTTTGTTTAATTTTATAATTTTTAAATTTTTAAAAATTATACTATTTATTATCACTTAATTATAATGTGCCATTCATCTAATTATGTTATAGCAATAATCATTTTTTAGATGACATATAATATAATAAGATCAATTGCATAATACATCATTGTTAAGTAATGATAAAGATTTAAGCAAAAATATTAGTGAAAATCAAAATTAATAAATGTTTTTGATAAAAGATAAAATTAAATTTAAAAGATTAAATAAAATCATATTTATAAAGATCACTAAAATAATATTTAATCCTTATTTTGTCTAAAAGTAAGTACACTTAAATTGAGAGGATTGTGCCAATCATATTTTAATATATATCATAATCATAATACATCACAATTAATTATATGTTTTGTCTAATATTTGGGCATAGTAAGTTAATGCATAGTTGTAAAATCTGGTCTGGTTATTGATACGATCGAAGTAGTGAATCAATAGTCTAACCAGTGGGTTAATAATTGACTCAATTTGATCCGGTATATATTAAAAACTCAAAATTATATATGTATCTATTATATATAAGTATATAACTAATACTATTTGAGTTAAAAAAATCCATTCATACTCCAAAATTCAATTTTTTTAAAAAAAATTCAAATTTTTTAATAAAATTATAAAATTGGCCAGATCGAACCGGTCCAACCAAAATTCGGTAACTTACTAGGTCAGGTTTGACTAGATCATCTTGGGTCAACTACATAATCGGTCCAATAATAAAACTAACCCAATTAGACCACAAAATCCCAATCAAACTAAATTTCATAACACTAAATTGATGTAAGCATTTTTTTTTGTCATGTCACCCATAAAATTAATATATATATATATATATATATATATATATATATATATATATATATATATATATGAGAATGATTCAAATGAGAATTTTCAAAATAAGAACAATCAATCACTATCCTTAATTACAATTAAGATACCACAATATCCATTCTTCTTCATTTACGATCCACACTAATAGTACCCGCTTGAATTGTTTATTATCATTTTATAATTTATCTTTCATTTTAATTGAAGCGGTATTGTGAGGGCTGTAAATGAAGAAGAACAAGTGTTGTGGCATGAATGAATTGAGGAGAGTGGATTGTAAGAGAAAAAAGAGTTGTGATATTTTTAATTGGATTCAATTTTCATTCATTAGATTTATCTTAATTGTAATTCAAGGGTTGGAATTGATTGTTGTCTGTTTTTCATTTTAAAAGTTTTCTGATTTGAAGTATCCCCCCCCCCCCCCCCCCCCCCCC
>CM023944.1:4160421-4206540 GCA_013407115.1 Glycine latifolia | reverse complement strand
ATATATATATATATATATATATATATATATATATATAATTTTACAAATGTCTTTTAATAAATGAGATTTTTTATTTCGTGTTATTATTTGTAATACAGACTAACATTTTAGTTTGTGAATTAATAAATATTTATTTTTACATAATTAAAATTTATAATAAAAATAATTAAACTATGATATAATATTATATTTATAACTTATAATAAATTGTGATATAAAATTATTTTTAATTATTGATAATTAAAAAATATTAAATTTCAATTTAGAGATAAAAATTAATGAGTAGATTGGAAGGCGTATATGATTTTAAAAAAATCAAATATACAAATAGTTAAAGGAGAATAGTATGAGATGATAGAAAGAAATTTTTTTTTACTAGTTAAGGAACAGCGCGTATGAAATATAAATCCAAAAGAAAGAAGAGACTTCAGAGACAATGAAAAGTGAGATTATTAATTTTTAATAAAAAGTAAGAATTTTATTTTCTAAATATAAGAGTATATCTCATGCAACTAATTACCACTTTGAAACATCACCTTCATAAGTTGATATTAAGTTTTTTTTAATCACTATAATTAAAATCTTTGATTTTTGTGAAATTCAGAATATTTTCATAAATTTTAGTCCTTTAAATCAATTATAAGACTAATAATCAGTGTCCGAGATTAAATCACAATTAAAGTTCATCAAATTCAGATTGTTTTCCATAAATATTGCAGACTAAATTGACTAAATATCTCAAAATTGTCCATACAAATAATTAGGGTGTAGTATTAGCACACGAAAATTTGAGGGACATAATATAGGTTAGATGCCCCTTCAATTTTCCCTCCTCTGTGGAAAGTATTGCATAACATCGTATATTTTTTTTTATCTTAATCCTCTAATTAATTTATTAAAAAAAAGAAATATTAATTAATTTAGAGTTCAATTAAGAGATAAATAAAATCATTATGTCAAATTTAACTTCCACTTCAATATATTAATTACTTCCTGTCAAATTCCTTGATTCTAGGTAACATCATATAATGCTTCTCGTAATTAATTATAGTTTGGGTTCAAATTTGGAGTCCTTATGATTTAAATGATTCATTATGACCCCTACGTTTCTTTTTCTTTATTTTTTTTTTTTAAATATGACCCTTACGTTAATATATAATAATCATTTTGCGTGATCAGGATTTCAATCTACATCCCCTTCAAAACAAAGACTTTGGGGAAAATAAAAATCCAAACTTAGAGCATGGTTTTATTTTTTTTTTTTATCATAAATTTTGAAAGTAATATTTTCAGTGTATTCAAATCCATTATTTTCATTCAGTCACCTTGATTTTTCCTCCTCAAACTTGGGTTTTGTTCTTACATGTTTTTGGGATCAACACATGCATATTTATTCTCTTTGCCACAGTCAACCCATCAATTCTGCATCAATATGATAATATCCATAGTGCTCCGTTTGACGGACCCGAATACTACTGAGGTGTCACCTTCTGCCCTTAAGAAGCTGTAGCGTAACTCTGCAACTAATGACCTTAATTAAACAGCATACACAATTAATTCGTCATCCATTTGTTAACACTAATCTTTTTAACATGCGACGAGCCAAGGAATATGTCTGACTTGATACAAATACGTTTCGACACTTTACTGTCGCTTTCTTATACTTTCGACTTTTCATTAAGATCATAAAAATAATTCGGAGTAGTTGGCACTTGGCACAAAATGGTTCTTTTCGAATCGTAGAATTGTATTCAGGATATGTTTAACTCAATCTTTTTTCAAAGTTAAAATTTAAAATAAGAATTTAATAAACAAAAAGCACAAGTTGTTTGCCATTTTAAAAAAAAATTAAAACTCCTTATGAATTAAAATTTATTTCGACGTAAAAAAAAATTATTTGTTAAAAAAATTTAAGGCTTTTAGTTTGATTCAAAATTAATTCTTTTCTCCAATAAAAACGTATATGTAAAACGTAAATTAATTTCATAAAATTATTTTAATGATAATAAAAATAATTAACCTACAAATATTAAAATTTTAATTTTTAAAATATCAAAATTTACTTTAGTCAATAAAATTTTATATTAACGGTTTTTTAGAAATAATAAAAATGTCAAGTAGGAATCTGGTGAAGAAAAACACTGGTGGAATGTTGAAACAGTAAATTGGGTGTTTTAACTTACGAGAACGAAACTTAATAGGGAAAAAAAAAACATGCATGTGTTTTGAAATTTTTAAAAGTCATTTTTTTCTACAAAGTTTTTAAAAGCCATTAAAAACATAAATGAAAGTTGGAAATGGAGGACCGTCCTCAGTAAGAAGTTAGCGAAAAGATAAGAAAGAGCTAGTCAAGATAACTTAATTTAAAACAGCAGAAATTAAGCTTTATATTTAATTAATTTTTAACACAAAATTATTTTTTATTTGTTTAATTTTATGTACAGAAAAATGATTTAATTTTCAAGAAAAATAAAGTAATTTTCTACTTTCCTCTCCTGTTTTCTCTTATAAGGTGTGTTTGGGTGAACATTTATGAAATTGTTATTGATTAAAATAGTTATAGTTTTAAATTTTTGAAAGTTTGTCTTGTTTCTTCGGTTTTTTTTTTCTCCATTTCTTGTTTAGTTTACTTCACCTCTCATTTAATCTTCACTAAAGGTGGTAAAATGAGCAATTGGCTGACCCAAAACTACCAAATGAAACACGATCTTTAACTTTAAATTGTGTTTATAAATTAAATTGAATTTAATGTCTATACATAATAAGTTTGATCACTGTATAAAACTTTTATACTGTTACATAACCCTTTTTCTCAAATAAATTTTGGGACTTTTATGTCCTAATAACAGCTTATCTTTGATAGTTTTATAAGAGCACATCCGACAATGGTGTTTGAGTTTAGTAAGCTTAATAATAAGAATGTGCAACGAAGGAGCGTTTGACAAGTTTCAGTGATCATGAAGCATCACCCGCTTATTAAGCATTGATCTTAAAAGTTTTTATGGGCCCTACATGTAATAATAAAAAAAAAAAATGTTAGTATTTGTTAATGTATCCATTGACATTTTCTATATAATATTGGATGAAATATAACGACAAAATGTTACTTGAGGAGTCTATTTAGTAATATATTAAAAAGAATTAAAATATTTGTTGAAATAGATAAAATAATTATTTAAATAAAAAATAAAAAATAAGTGATGTATAACTAAAATGTAAACAAAAAGAGATGTTAGATATTGAGAAATCTTCCAGAAGGTTTTTTAAAAATAAGCTATTATTTTTTATAAAAAAATACCAAACATGCATTTTGACTAGAATAAGCTATTATCTTGAAAAATAAGCCATTATTCGGAAAGGAAAAACGAGCTAGGTTTTTGGACTTATGGTTGGGGATAGCTTCTTAATAGCTTGCAGTAAGCCAGAGAAAAATCAGAAGTCATGCACCTACACAGATATAGTATCATATAGTCCTTGGACAAAATAAATTCCAAAAGTCATCACACAGAACTTACAAGTTACATGCATTATTATTATATATCCTAAACAACAGCATGAGTTCGTGACTATACGAATCAAAAAGGATCCAATCCAACACTACTCCATATTACTAAACAAGAGAACTTACACTCGCATGAAAAATTACTACATGATCTAAGACTACTGCGTACATATGTTCTTGACCAACTTCTATGTGATACATAATTAAGTCTTATAATTATCTTTGTAAACTGAAAATTTCAATTATATCACATGAAGATTGATCAAAACTATTAACACAAGATGGTCTTAGATTATGTGAGAATTTCTCCAACTCACACCGAAGCATAGAGCTTTGGAACAAAAGAAAACCACTTGAAACCACAGCTAAATTTGAGAGGCAAATAGGGGCACCTTGGAAGCCAATCCCAAGTCCTCCTCAGAACACTGTAATACAATATCTCCGGCCACATATAGCAGCAAACGCAGATCATTCCCTCATGCCAGAAGCAATAAACATGCTCATAGTTATGGTAACAAACCGACACAAATTTTCTACACATAATCTCAGGCAACCCCACCACTTCCACCCAAACCCTTTCACCCTTTATCAATTCCCACAACTTGATGCTCCTCGAGATACCATCGTTCCCAACCCCCCCCAAGCAGATACAACTTCCCTTCTCCATCACTCACCAGCCTCACGAAAGTGACTTGTTGTGGCAACTCAGCAACGTGCCTCTCCCATTCACCACTCTCCAAATCAAAACACACCACCGAAAACGGTTCAGGGGTGGTGAAATACAACCCCCCATCAAAGAAAGTACCCTGCTGGTGAAAACTGTCGCTAAAAACAACATTGAAACCCTCAAAACCCCGCCAAGAGAGTTTACTAGAGTTGTAAACAAAGACACTGGTGTTGAAAGTTGACTTTGAACAAAGAAGCACTATGTAGTAGCCAAGAGGGGCGGTAACAAAACTGACATGTCCAAAGTGACGAGAGCGAGTTATTGGGGATTCGATTTTTCTAGAGGACCTGACAAAGAGGTTGTGCACTAGAAAGGTAGAAGAGGTAGGGTTGTAGAGACAAAAGAGGCCACCAGAAGAGGAAACAAGAGTGAAGGAAGAAGAGAAGTGGGGAGAGTTAGAGAGGGAGACAGAGAGGGAATGCCAAGAGCAAAGGTTGGAATCGTAGAGACGGAAATAGTGAGGGCACTGAGGGTGGGAGATTAAGAGATAGGAAGAGAAGGGTGAGGAAGAAGAAGAGTGTTTGGAAACAAAGGAAGGTGAAAATAGGAGAGAGGTGAAGGCCCTGCAAGTGGGTCTGAGATTCAAGAGTGTTTTGAGAGGGAGTAACAAAAGTATGTGTTCCACAACATCAGGAGGTAGTTTGCTCCAGATTTTGGGGTCCATTATTGTTGTTGCTGTAGAAGGGTTCTTCTTTGGAGTTTCCTAATGTGTGTCTTTGGTGTGCTGTAAAAAAAGAGAAGCAGGTTTGCCCCTTATGGTGGATGCGGCAGCATGATGAGTTTTGACTAGAAGAAAAACAAAAGCTCCAGGTACGACTCGACTTTGTTTTAAGATTATTCACGCCACAGGTATATGTCATTGAAGTGTATATTTTAATTTTAGTCTAGCAACTTTTATTTGAAAAGTAGTTTTTTGATTGAAAAAGAATTGTATTGTTGACAAAAGTAACATCCACATGACACGACTAAAGACATTTTAAGTTATTGAAAGTAGGAAAAAATTAACGGACATATCTTGGATGTAGATATCCAATCATGAGAAATAAGGAGTCTACAAGTGTGGCTTAGATTGGACATATATTAAGTTTAGGATTTTGGAGAAGGGAGATAAATTTTAATTGTGATTAAGTTTCATTAAAGATTATAGTATTTTCATAGTTAATTCTGAAGTTTGTAGAGATATTCTTTATATTTTTGCTAATGTTTTTATTTTTTTGCAATGCTGAAAACAACTGACAACAATGCAAATAAAATAAAAATAATTTTACTTTTTTGCAACTAATTTGATGTTTCAATGTTATTATTCTTTTATGAAAAGCTTAAAAAAAGAAAAGGTCTTTGAACGTGACCCATTATAGGAATCCTTGAGTAGAACTATGAAAGCCTTAATTTACATCATAATGTTACATTAATTTTAAAAAATGATGCCGAAATAGCATAACCCACTTTGTTATAAAAATAACTCAAGGCAGCTTATTCCGTACATGACAAACTCACAAAGCCAGAATACGTAACAGAATTGGTTGCTAATCGTTTGAAAGTACATTAGCAACTGACTATAATTAGTGTCATGGTGGTGCGAACGAGTAAAGTCTTTTAGGCACAGGTGACTAGTGGGGCGACTGAATATATTTTCATATTGAGATTTGAACTGAAATTAAAGTTGATTAAACAAATCTGAATTATTATAAATCTCATAATATTATTTTCAATTCCCACATATAAAAAAAAAATAACAACGTTACCCAATTATTGTATCTGTAAGCTGTGTAACTGTATAAATTATTCATATACCCTACTTGAAAGGAAATGTAGGCTAAAATACACCCAAATCCTTTAAACAAAATTCGATTCCGGGATGTAGTAAATTAACCTTTGCAGACATTACACTATTCTTTATATTGTAGAGGGTTTTGGTATAAACGAACTGATTGTGCACTCGATAATGCCACTATGTATGAGCTATGTAACACCATATCTATGCACCTCAGTGAACCGTAACCCTGCAAAATATAAGGTTATAGGCAAAAGCCAAATAGTTACCTAGAAGATGCTGAAGTATGGTATCTTTTAAAATATGGAACGATTCTCTTATGCCCTTAATAACCACTCATTCCAGAGAAATGCTTCTTCATGGCTCGGTCCTTTTGGTAATGATTGTTTCTTCCTCCTCCCCTTCCCCTCCCTCTTCCTCCCCCTCTCCCCCTTTGATTATTGCTATCCACCTCGGAATCATCAGATTGTTTCTCCTGTTGCTGATGAGATGTAACTTGTTTTCCACCTTCCTTCCTTCCCCTACCAAACGAATTGCCCGGAATCCTTCTTCCTTCCATTTCAGAAACCTGGGATTGGTTATCATCCTCCTTGTAGGAATCTGTCACTTTCTTTACCGCGCCAAGAGGAAGGTTGCCACCACGTCCAAGGCCATGTATCAATTCTTTCTGAGCTTGCGTTATTAGCAAAGCTTCATCAGAATTTGCCACTGCTACTGCACCAGCCACTTTGTAGCTGTAGTTCTTACCATCCTTGACATAGTACTGCGGCTTTTTCCTGGAGCCCCATTTTGAATCATGGGCATTTTTGACAGAGTTTCCACTCCCTGTTGCCCACGAATTCCCTGACTTTGCATGTATTTGGTCACCCATTGTCTCATTTTCTTCTACTCCAGAGTCTGCTACACTTAGACCCAAGTCATCAAAAGAGTCGTCATACTCATCTTCATATTCATATTGTAAAATCATAGCAGCAGTTCTTGATGTATCTTTTTCATCCTTTTTATCCAGAATACTGCAATCAGGCAAGTCAGTTCTAGATTTCCTCACAAATTTTCCTAGTGAAGCAGAGGATGACATTACTGGGCCCTCTGCTTGTTGCTTCCCCCTAACAACTGGATTTGAGGATGCTGGCCTAGAATCAATTAACTTAGCTTTTCCTTTATCATTCCCACCCACAGTGTTAGGCTTGGCTGGTGGCAATGTCTCTAGCGAGGTGTCCATGTTCTGCAGATCTTCATGAAGGGTTCCCTCTAAAATTCTTTGAATAACCTCTTCTGGATTCTGGTCATAAACCTCAAGACACGCAGATAAAAAACCTTTACCATAATCAGGGAAAAGGTCCCTAATCTGACTGATGTTTGACTCTGAAATTGCAGCATCTTCATCCATCAGCAATGTTTGGTTTGGCGCAGGAGGGGTTGTGGTAGAATACGGCTCCTTATAAACAGAACTCAACATCCCAGATATATATTGAAACTGTTCATCATCAATGAATATCCATCCTGTATCAAAGCAACTGGATTAGAAAAAGAAAAGGAGCAAGCATACGCTAAACTACAAACCATGATTAATGGAAAAAATGCAACACTGTAAAATATAATTTTGGAGGATCAGAGAGATGTGATTCTGCCTTACATCTCATCTCAAAGGGGAATAAAGGTTTAGCCATCTAAAAAACTTTGTTGGATCAAGCTTTTCGCCTTTTCACCATAAACCATACTAAGCCAGGCAATTTATGCTACAAACACATGCAATGATTTATACTACTGTGCAAATAAGATCATTACCACCATCCCTTAATTGCTCAATCCTGCTTAGTATATTGAAATTTCTTTCAACATCTTGAAGAAATGTTTCCTTCAGATGGCTTTCCTGAGAATGTAATGATATTGAATTGATCTCTCTAAATGTTTGAACCAGAATATCTGCTCTGATGACTGGGTCCTCTACATTGGCAGGAAACATCTTTGTGGCAGCTGGAAGAGGGATGCTATCTCTGAACACTTCATCACTTAGATAGCACATGTGCAATAGTTGCCAACCAAACTTCACCAATCTAATTTTTAACATCTTCAAACTTACTAAGATATTAGATACTGTGCCATCTTGTTTGTCAGCAAAAATCACACAGAATCCCTTTTGCAATGATGGAATTAGTGAATCATGCAATCTGGCAAGGAGGCTCAGCAGTTCCTCATTCCCATAACTACACAATTATACAGAACAGAAAAAATATTTAAGTCTTCAAAAAAAAATACCAATTAGAAATCTTAATTATTGATTCTGTTTTGATAAATCAATCAACACAAATATGTAACGTGATACACCAAATGCAATGTTTGATAAGTCATATTTTTCCCATGGAAATTTATTGCATTCAACCTTAACTCATCATGAAAAACCATTTTTCAGTGGTAAAGAATACCTCATTTCGCAGTAAAACAAAAAAAAAAAAGAATACCTCATTTCAACTGGGCAAGAGAAGAAAACAGCTGCTGGTTCGTATGCACTAACAAAAGAGTCCATTGATACAATTGCATCATTTATAAAGTCCATTACCTATCACAAAAACAAATGGCATCAATATTATGCTGCATATGTTGAAGAACTAGATAAATTGTGGCTCAACATTTTTCAATGTGAATAAACTAAATGCTACATATTTTTAAGAAATTATGGCAGCGCCAATACACAATTCGCAGGCATGTCATTTGCCACAGAAAAATTCTACTTCAATAGCCTTGAAATATGGGCAGTAGTTATTGTACATGAAATATCTGAGGTTGTAGAAATAGGGCTTTATAAGTGATAGGGAAAATATTATTTATGATTGATTTGCTGTAAATGCCATATATTCAAAGTTTTATGTAGCTATTGTATAATGTCCAGGGTTAGCTGGATTATGCCCAAGACAGTTAGTAGGATTGGCTGCAGTAGCAGGTAACTTCACATATAAGTCAAGGTTAAACAAATGGCTGAGACTAGGTTCCAACCGTACAATGGGGAGTATCTGGTTGGAAAAGAAAGTGTAGTCATTCCAGAATCTAGATGGAAGCTAAGCTCAAATGCTAAAGAGCACATGAGATGGTCATTCTCTCTCGTATTCCCACCTTTCTTGAAAATACTGTCCACTTACAGTTGCACTTGTATGCTGCCTTTCTGTAGATGTATTTTCCCTCTTGGCTCTTTCCCAATAAATGGACCATTAGAAATGGGGAATATAAATTCACTCAACTTTCTAAGCGGAACTAAGCCAATTAGTTATCCCAGACTGTAGGAAGTTACAAAGATACTGGTTTATCACCCCCATAAAAGAAGATTGGTTTACAACTCAATTTCAAAGAGAGGAGAAAAAATAAAGTGACTCACCTCCAGCAGATCAGCTTGAAGAAAAGCAGCATTATGGTGATCGAGGTTTCCAGAAGAAAATAAAACCTGTACATAATTCCCAAAAAGGAAGTTATCAATTTTAATTGTAATTTTTTCCTTTATACACATGAACTTCCTATCAAGATTTAGACATTCAGCCAATTATCAATGGTTTTCTGAAAGACATTTCTATCCATTAATGCATTTTAAATAAGTCAAATAGTTTATGGAAAGGAGAGAAAGAAGAATATCAGGCACATTATTGGTCTACAGTATGTTCAAAGGGAACTCAAAGATAAAAGTGAAGGATTCATACTTAGATACTACATTCTTCTAACAAAAAAAATTATGAATCAATAATTTAAATTTATAAGATCAAAATATGTATGTTCTGTACATACATACAAATAATACAGAAACAGTAATGTATGCACATTTTATAAACAAGTTTCTCTCAACACATATCACCCAACAAAGTCTTGTGAAGTATATGTCTCGGCGACAGGTCCTATTTCCTCTTCTCACCTTTTCTTTGGATATGTGTGGAGGCATGTGCCTGTCCAAGATTATATTTGGTGTGTTGAAAGTATAAATTCTAACAATAAAATCAAGAAGCTCTTCAGCATAATATAAATAAACAAGAGCTGATTATTTTTCTAACAACAAGAAAAAAAAATGTTGTTGGACTTTACATTATGATTTCCTTATGAAATGCATTGGTCACAACCATACAAATACAAAAAATCCATTTCTATTCTATTTCATTAATCTGCAAATGAATGAATGAATTAAATAACAGCATCTAAACATAAAAAAAAGAAAAGGGATGAAATATTGAAATATTGAGAAGATGTCCGTCAAGTAACTTTCATAATTCTTATCAAACAAAACTGTTTGTTGGACATAAAAAATAAACTTATCAATTTAACAAATAATATGATTCATGATGTAATATCTACTTGTGATAACAAGT
Organism: Glycine latifolia; assembly: GCA_013407115.1. Taxonomy (NCBI): domain Eukaryota; kingdom Viridiplantae; phylum Streptophyta; class Magnoliopsida; order Fabales; family Fabaceae; genus Glycine; species Glycine latifolia. The sequence goes on along the minus strand of CM023944.1, from coordinate 4,196,194 downwards.
AACAACCAAAAATAATATTCTCAAAAACATAACTAGTTAACCCAAAAAACTCAAAGCAGAAAAGAAAGTAGTTTAACATTAAGGATATTCAGTTATACTTGGTCAAATTACAAGAATACCTCCAATGATGAACTACAACGTTCATGCATTGTGCTGACAATTCCTAGAAAATGGGATATTACTGCAGTCAGATTATTATGGATCCAAGGCTGAGCATTGAAAGAATTTCTAACCTGAGACACACAGAAGGAGAACAGTAAGCAAGGCAAGTTAAATGCACAGCAGGAAGCAGTTCAATTCCACAACAAAATTTGCATAGAACAACCCATTAGATTGAGATAGCTATATGAACATAAAATGTGTACGAGTGTAATGCACACAAATTACAAGGTTGGATTAATATCCTTCTATATTTTTTCTTGACCAATAAAGTAATAGGACCTTCTAGAGACACTACAACATAAGTGAACTGAAAAACTCACAAAAATTGAGCGTAAAATAAAACAGAGAGAGCAACAGAATTAAACTGACTGGTCTAATTCAGGAGAGGAAGACAGAACACCAAATACTATCATGCATTCCATTTCACAATCAATAAGGGAAAACATCTAATGAACTTCATCTACTATTTTGTGAAAATAAAACCAAAAAAGCATCAAAGATATAAACTTGCATTAAAGACATCTGTGCAAAATACCAAAAACAGAATCTAACTTGTTGCTTAAGTGATTATTAGTTATTACAGATTTCTACATATTACTGTAATGACAACCATCAGTATCAAGAAGTAGACAATGCTAATAAACAATTCATTGTATTGCATACAGAACCTTAAGTCTCAAATCTGTTCTATTCTCAATACTAGGCAATGAAAAATTCTACCAAGAGATTAACATCTGGAAGCCACATGGCAAATGATCTACTGATTAACATCATGATAATAACGATTCTGTCCATTCCACAGAAAATGTCATATCAGTTGGTTGATTATGCACCTGCAGGTGAAATAATGCAAATTCCCTTTTCTGTTACCACAGTTATCAATCTTGGATAGCAGCAGAGAAGCTGGCCCCAAAAACACCATAGCAAATATTGGGACAGGCTGAACAGCTGCTATTCTAAGGATTATAAATCCAAAATAAGTTATAATATATACATATAAACATGGAAATCAATCTCATTCTCAGATAGCAGTGCGTAGTGGCCAGCACAAAAAATGCTATAGCAAGATAGTGGGAAGTGCAATGGCTGTTATTTTTAATACTATAATACAAACTAAATAATTTATGCTACATTTTAAACATATATAAATACTCAAATTTATTTTTTGCAAAATTAAAGAAATTTAAAATAAATAACAAGTCACAGTTTACACATACAATCACCATCAATCAAGGAGCAATAAGAAGTTAAGAACATAGTAATGAAGTCAAAAAATGAAAGAAGGTGAAATTAATAGAAAAAGAACATAACAAAGGGTTATTGTATGCATCCTTCCCCTTGCATATACAAAGAGATTGTTTTCGAATTTGAACTCATGACCAACAGGTTACCAAGGCGCAACTTTACGGTTGCACCCAAGCTTGCCCTCATACTAAGTAATCCACTGTTAAATAGAAATTCTCACCAGTGATCTTGTCAATTCTTCATTTTCATGATAGTATATAGCACATATATCCAACAACTTTGGCAATTCAAGCAACTTCTTCTCCTGCAAAAGAACTACAGGCAAAATTAGTGAACAACGGTGAATCACAATAAAGAAAATTCGAAAGGAGGTAATTACCTAACATGAATTTGCAATGGAAATAATTTTCCGAAACATCAATAAATGTTAGATGTTTAATTATCATACCAATAAATGCACACACCACTCATACTTAACATGAATCGGCAATGGAAATGATTTTCCCAAACATAAAAAATGCGAGATGTCTTATTATTATACCAATAAATGAACACACCACTAATAAAGTAAGCAACATGTCCAGACACATTTTTGAAGAATCAATTACTACCTTTGCCTGTAACTGATCACTTTTATCAACTACAAGCCAGTTATATGGGCGCTTGGAACTGTACATTATACATTGTAGCATTTGCAATAACACGAGCCCTGGTGCGGTTCCAGGCACGCCCTATTTCTTATATACACACAACATTTGTGGAACACGTACAAAAATGTTGTTCCAATGCGAGTCCAATCTCTGCCTGTGCCAAGGCATTCAAATGAAGCCCACGTGCGCATGCAACGTAAAGTATGGACTGTGTTTCCAAGTAATCAGTAACAAAAAAAACTGTAGCAGAGACTCTAACAAAAATATATTCCATTGTCCACAACATAAACAAGGATAAGGGATATCCCACCTTCATGGTCTCTCAAACTAAGAGCATCCACAGGTCGAGCACCAGGGTCTTTATTCGAAGAACTGCAAGTCATGCGCAAAAAAAAATCACAGATCATTAAAGAAAAGAGAGTCCATATCAGAGCATGATCCAACTTATGAGAAACTTACATGCGATACAATACCATGAAAACGCGGCGACTCAACTCGAGCTCTCCAACAATAACACCGGCAACAATCCCTTTCACCCCGCGATGAGGGAAATCATACCACCTGCTCCTGAACTGCAAGAAGCTGTCCAAAAGCTCATGCAGGGAGGTGTCAGTAGCCACTGCAAATACAATAATAAACAACATTAACACGTACATTACACAATTAAAGAGCAAGTTGAATATTATTAGTATTACATGAGATTGGATTAGATTTGATTGAAAAGGAAAAAAAAAGGATGATTAGAGTAAGTGTGGAAGTAGTAACCACCTTGTGTCCAGAATTGCCTGGGTTTCAACTTGAGCAAGCGTGACAGCTGTGTGTTCAAAAGATCTACGACTCTCTGAGATTCGAGGGGATCCAATGCTCCATCTTCGGCGCCGAGACCCGCTGCCACAGCCTCGTCTTGTGGCAAGTATTTAATGAAATTCCCCTTCTGTCCTCTGTTTGGGACTCTGCTGCTGGTTGAAGAGACAGATGGTGGTGTTTGTCTGAGGGAGGTTGAGAGGGGAGGAGTTGGGTTAGGATTGGGATTTGGATTTTGGTTTTTGGGGACAAATTTCTTCTGATTATGGGTTTTGGCGAAACCCTTGTTGTTATTGTTGTCATGTTGTCTACCCTGACTAGATCGATTCGACATTTCAATCGGAAAGGAAATGATCGACCAAAGTGGCGGAAGAGTTGCAAATAAGCGGCAGGCAAGTCACTGTGGGTTCATAGGGTGGGATGGGAATGGACAAAAAATCTTTTATGATAATTTTAAGTGTTCTTTCAATATTTTGTAAAAAAAAAATGGTAAATATATTTAACATCTTAAAACATAAAAAATAAATAAACCTTTTAGCTCTGGTTTGGTTGTGTGGAATGAAAAAGAAGAGAAGATAATTGAGAAAAAAAAATATTTGAATTAAAATTTACGTATTTGATTTCTTTCTCTCTCAATTCTTCTATATTTAAACTCGACCAATCCATAGCTTAATGTTTTCTATATTTTAGCAAGTAGAAGAATTAGGAAGAAATTGATATTGCAAGATTATTTAGAATTATTCATTTAAAAAATAATTATATCGTATGATGAAACTAGTTAATGGATGGTATCAATTTTTTTTAGTGAAAAGATTGTTTTACAACAGTTGTCTTGGATGATATAACAAGTTTCTTTTCTAGACAAAGTTTCTATAAGTGTTCCCATTAGGGAAGAACATGAATCTTATCACCCATAGCATAAGTAAATCAAGCAAAACACGGGCTACTTAATTCAAGGATTGCATATTATGGTGGATCAGGCAAAAAAAAATGAATTCAATTCAGGTCTTTAAAATGAAACCCAAACTCTATAAAAACTGATTTTTATGAGTTTTTGTGAGCTAATCCAACATTAGACCGTGATCGAATCAAACTGAAAAAATTCCATTTAATTTAGAATTTTAAGTCTTACATTTTATCAGACAAATTTGGACTAGTCTGACTAATCCAATTCATTTTGTCACCTTTACCCATAAGCTAGTTTGCATAAAACACGAAAGAGATAACGACTTACTTTCATATATGTTTTTGGTGGATACTGTATTCAAGGAACTTTGCAATCCCTAACATGATTTTATTGTCCTTCAATCACTAGGAAAATGGGTTGGATACAAGGTCACGAAAGAGAGATTGTCAATGATATAACGATCGCATAGGGTTTGATATTATAGATGTCAATAATAATTTTTACAAGGTCAAATTTAACTTGACAAAAGATAATTAGAAAGTAATGAATGAAATACATTAATGACTACGATAACTTTTTCATAATGGAGGACATGCCAAGGTCCCCGACTTAACCAATGTCCTAGTTTATAAGCTAATTGTGACAAACACATCCATGAAAAAGTTACCTCTAACAAAAGATATTTGTCATCTTAAATATGAAACCAAGTTTATCATTATAAAAGTAACATATAAAATAAATAATAGGTAACTTCAGTAAAATTTGAAAAATGATGATAATTGAGTAAAAAAAATATTCAATGGAGCCTATGATTTATTTTATATGTTACTTTATTGTGATTTCTAGATTTATTTCAACAAAGGAGTTTAAAAATATTCAGAAATTGAAAAAATGTCGAAGCTACAGTGAAGTTATGTGCAATTTACCATCGGCTTTATAATATTTAAATTTAGGCACGAAGTGATTAATTAAATTAATTTGATCGTGGCTTAATGGCTAGTGCATATTTGTGGCTATACGTTAAGAGCATATCAGTTTTAAGGAAACAGGGAAAGCACACTCCAATTGAGCATCAAATGGAGTTTCTTTTACATGTGCATGAGATTATCTGTCCATCATGCTAAATAACACTCCAATTGAGCATCAGATGGAGTTCCGTTCCTTTTACATGTGTCATTTAAGTAAACCTTAGTCACTTAGGATCTTCCGCAGCCAAGTGGCAAGCAAGTCCTATATTATAGCCATCGTTCTCTCAATCGTCATTACCAAACGGGACACACAGAAGATAATAATAAAAATAATAATAATTGAGCAGAACTGAGCGCTCAAACAACCACGCTTTCTGTTTCCGCAGCATCAAAATATATCTTGAGGAAATCTAAGCAGTCATCAATAATGCTCCTAACAAGAGCCAGCTAATAAAAGCACAATCACCAGGAAAAAAGATTAGGCTCCCCCTTTAATCAAGACAAATAGCGACTTGTCTCCCAACCTTTCCCGCCCCTGAAATAAGCCAGAAAAAGGAAAATTAGTTTATAGCAATCAATTTTCTGTAGCAACTCTTAAGATTTGGTATTCAAATTAGTCATGTAATGCACAGCAAAAATAATACACTATAATGCACAACAAAACATTTTTAAAACTAGTCAATAGCCAGACCAAAAGATTGCAAACGTTATGGCATTTCTGCTAAATATAAAATACAAAAACACCTACATGGACGTAGGTTAAGAATCATTAGTGCCTACAACGCTTCAGAACCAGAGTCCAGAAGCTCTAATAAACCATGTAGAATATAATCAGTAGAGAGGAATTCAATTGGTGACGAACTTTCTTTTAGCCTCCTCCAGCAAGATTTGCACTTGAATTATTTTAAAATCAAACATGTTAGGGCAGGACACCACAACTGATGACCTCCAAACCTGTTTGGATAAGTTTATCCAGAAGCACTTCTAGGAGAAGAAAAGATGAAGAAGAAAAAATAAAATGAGTTTTTCCATAAGATCAAATTAACTTATGTACAAGCTAATTTGTAGAAGCGCTCTCATCTTTAAAGAAACTATATGAGAAATTTCTACCAAATTAGGCGGAGCCCTATCCTAACCTAGGCAAATATGAAAAAAAAAGGTTGGAAAGTTAAATTATCTCACAGTGACAATAACAGACATTTACTTTCATGTTAATGTTGTCAGTCAATTTCTCAATGCACCACGTGATAGTCATTGGAATGTAGTTGTTCAGATCCTGAGATGCATCAAAGGATTACCTGGCAAAGAGCTTATTGATATGGACAAGGGTCATGCTAACACCAGTGTATATAGAAATGCAAATTGGGAAAGAGATGCTAGTGATAGAAGATCCACAATAGGCTATTGTGTTTTTATTGGTGGGGACTTGATATTGTGGAAAAGTAAGAAGCAAATTTAAGCTGCAAGATCAAGTACAGAAGAGTATTGGGCTGTGGCTAATACAACTCGTGAACTACTGTAGTTAAAGCTTATGCTTCAAGAGTTGAAGTTTTGTGAGATGGACTTCATGGCATTTACTGCAAATGCTATCTTTCATTAGAAGACTAAACATATAGATGTTTTGTGAGCTCTAAGGAACAACTTGCTAACGTGTTGACAAAGTCCTTATGGTCCTAGGATAACTTACATATGTAAGAAGCTGGATTCATCTAACAAATATGCTCCAGTTTGAAGGGAAGTATTGATTGTTATCAGATTTTATTTTTCTTACTACCTTTCCAAATTACCATTAATAGGACAAATGATTTGATCCAAAATAGTAGGATTGGGCCTGTTTGGATACAAGCCACAAGTACTTTTGACAACTTTTTTACTGGAAATATAGAGTTTTTTCCAATAGAGAAATTCTCAAAAACACTTCAGTCTTGTATCCAAACAAACTCTAATTATTTTCTTTTTTGGTTTATGCTCATTTGTATAAATACACATACATATCCCTATAAATATAAATGAAGCATTAAGATTCAAGTGTTGAATAAGTTGATTTTTAACTTAAGAGAGAAACTTGATTCATTTTACTTATTTATTTTTTTCTCCTATAAATGTTTGTCTAGAAGTTTACTCAAACAATACCTAAAAAAAACAAATAAATAAATCCAATTGATTTGACAAGTCCTATTAGGTGTGGTCTTAAATTTGTAAATTTCAAATCAAGTCATTATCCATTAGCTCAGTGCAAAATTACTTTGCACACAGTGCCTACACAAGAATTTTTTAAACATATAATTCAACTTTTATTGTTATTCTTTAGTTTAGATTAATGTATCTCAAAACAAAATTTTCAAACATATAATTCAACTTTTACTGTCATTCTTTAGTTTTGCGAACATTGCTCGAGTTCCTAAGAGCAAACTATAACTTACAAAGATAATAGCCATCCACATTACAGTGTTTATTTAATTAATTTTTAAAGTTACGGCATGTATTATATATGTAAGAAATAAATTAAGCCAAACAATTAGCCAAGATGAGGATAAGTATATGTTAAGGCTGTACCTTTAACTCTGGCAATTCAATCACACAAGCACACTCCACAACATGCACCCCAACACGTTCTGCAATAAAGAGAATAACGAACAGAACAACTAAGAACGTATTGAAATGCTGATAGTGTTAAGCATTAAACACCATAAAACGAGCTTCTAAGTTAAACAGTCACTTGAAAACACCATTATAGTGGTAGATCAAAAGGGTATTATTAGGTTCATTGCCCAGAAGCAAGCTTTTGTCACCAATTAATAATATACATCATACATGCATTATTTTTCTGAATGTATAAATAAACAGAAAGAAAAAAGATAATCGTGAATGCTAAAAACATTAATAGGATAATCTCTTTTGTGGCTCAATAGGTCCTATATGTCCAGATTTGGTCATTTGCACAAAATCTAAAGACTTTGTTAATCCATAAACAGAAAAATACAAGTTCTTTCTTTCTAATATAAGGTACAACAAAACTGTTGGGTATGGCTCATACTTCACCTTTAGAAGATAAGTCACTCGCAGGCAAGGGTCCCGCTCGCAAGCGAGGCCTGGTACTGTTGTGGGTCTGGAATTTATTATTTGTAATTTGGGCTTAGGCCCATGAATAACTACAGTGCTTAGGGTTTCTAAGCCTATATATTTCCTTATAATCTGACTGCATTGTAATGAGTATGTGAAGAGAATATAGAGAATAGTTGGACGTAGCCTACATTAGGTGAACCAGGGTAAACATTGTGTGTTATTTTTCTTCCCTTTCTCTCTTTTTGTTTTCTTGATTATTGTATGATTGCTTGGTACCAACAAAAACCTCTCTTTCCTACAGCTCTTATTTTTAAGGAGAGAGGCACATCATATGAAACCAACAAGTGTGACTAGGATGGCAGTCAGGACCCCCCCACTCATGGATAGCTTTAAGAAGGCAGAAACATTAACAACTTTCACTCAAAGGATTTTCTTAGCTAGCCCATAACACATTAGTATTGACAAGTTTACCTAGAAGCTTAATTGCAGCACCTAATGTTCCCCCAGTGGCAATAAGATCATCTATGATTAAGGCTCGTTCTCCAGGTTGTACAGCCCCTACATGCATCTCCATTTTGTCTGTTCCATACTCCAGAGAATACTCTTCTGAGATAACCTCCCCTGTAAAGATAATTGAAACATGACCATTCAAACAAATCAAAACATCTTCTCCGTCGTTGAAACTTCAAGAGCTTTTAATGACCACAGGGAAGAAGTACAAAACTTAGAATTAGAGGAACATGCACAACACAGAAATTCAAAGATCTCAAACCATAATTATCTGCTAAGTAGGAATTTCTGACAATGTTATATGCAATTACTTCAAAAGAGAGATACAAAACATACATACCAGGCAATTTATTGGGTTTCCTCATGGGCACAAATTTTGCTCCAATAGCTAATGCAATGGGTGGACCAAATATAAAGCCTCTTGCTTCAACTCCTGCATTGGGTCATAAATACAGGCATCAGACACAAATTAGTAACTCATTTTGACAAAAATTAAAGGAAATGAACAATGCAGAATTCGAGGAACATTATTAATGATAGGTATCTAATTTTGCTTCCACTATCTTCTGATGTTGGGAGTTAAAAAAAAAGTCCCACTTTGACAATTTGTATGGAACTCAGTGAATTAATGAATTTTTGCTATTCAAGAGATCATTCCAACAAATACTATCAGTATTGTACTTGAAACAGATCAAGAGAAAGACATAATTATGACTTGTGCCCATAGACTATCATCATAAATAACAGACTACATTTCTAGAATTGGAAGAAAAAAAAAGGCATTCATTCTTATAATATCAAAAGCTGAAAAACAAAACAGTAAAACTCTTCTTCACCTAGTACTAAACTCGTGGCATAGGATCACCTCGTGCTTGACATAGGGCCCATTGTGTCTTTTTCTTTCGTAACATGATATTGTCAGTTCTTTACTAACATGAAGTCTTAATCCTTAAATCACTGCCACACCCTCACTATACCCAATTTTGCAATAAATAAGTTGGCTCCACGAGGCAGATGAAAGATCGTGAGATGATACAGATACACGTAAGCAGAAACAGAAAATGGGAAAACAAATTCATTTGGTGAGAAGTGTGCATTACTACAAAGGCATGAAATTACGGATAGAATAGAAGTGTGGGAGTGTAGAGTACCTGCGACAACATTGATGTTTTGATCTCTGTACCTCTCAACAAACAAGTCAATGGTGTCTTTGAAAGCCTTTGTATCAAGAAGCAGCGTGGTTATGTCCTGAAACAAAATTCCTGACGGAAGCAAGGAATGCAACATAAGCATAACATAACCACATCATCGGATCAGAGAAGAAGAGAGTAGTAGCGACCTGGCTTAGGAAAGTCGGGGATGACTCGGATAGCAGAGGCGATTCTCGCTAAGCGCATGTCTTGTTGAGAATTCTTCGAAGCCATTCTAGTAACGTGTCGCGCTGCGCAACCAAACACAAACGAAGAAATCGTATTATGTTAGAATAGTCGCGATTGAAGATTGAAGAGAGAGATGTTGAATGGAAATTACGCGAAGCAGTGGAACGGAGGGGTGGAGAATTTAGAAAGCGGATCGAAGAGGGTGTTGTTGAAATTGCGATCAGTGGAGGGAATCTAAGACAACTAGGGAAAGCAGTGACGGCTGAATTGGAGTAACAAACAACCCGCATTCTCTTCACTTGTCACTTTTTCATTTCCTCATACATTAAAAATAACCACACAAACTAATGGATCTACACTGACTGGCAGCTGTTTAATTCTGCTTTATTGCTCAAAACAATTTAATACTTATGATTATAAGATTCTTTTTTACTATTTTATTAATTATTTTTAATTTATATTTTTCTTATTTCTTTATTAGTTTAATTATTTCTTATTAATATTAAAATAAAGAATAATTAAATAAAATATGTAAAAAAATTAATTAATTAATTATTACATTTATAAATTAGAAAAAAATATTATAATTTTTTTTTTAAAATAGATCTTATAATTAACAACAAAGAAGCGATAAATACGGAAGAGTTTTATTTATTTATTATTTATTTCGTTTTTCTATCATTGAACTAAAAGGGCAACTTGGTCCAACCGTGCGTCTGCTGCTAGTGGTCCCTTTTCCTTCGTGGCTCATGCCTTTCTCATTTACTCTCGCACTTACTCCCCCGATTTGCCTTTGATACGTGGTAGGTAAGGTGCATGTTCAATGGACCTTGGACTTCACGAAAATGACGTTACTTTTTCAGGATTTTTTTAATAAAAAAAACACTAGTATGTTTTGTTATTTTTTATAAACTCTTTTTAATTATATTTATTATAGATGATGCTCACATTTAGATTAATTTTAAAGTGTTTGAAAAATAATGACAATAAATAAATTTATATTAGTTAAATTTTGTTTATATTTTATTCCACTAAACTTGTGCATTTTTTAGTTTATAGTTGAGTTTAATGACTCCTTTCAAGGAAAAAAAATTTGAGTATGAAGAGAGTAGTTGCATTGACCCACCGAAATCCATAAAAAAAAAAATCATCTTAATACTCATAAACTCCTATAATTTTAATTTTAATCAAATAACAATATATGATATACCAAGCAAATTCAATTAACAAGAATAAAAAGGAAACATTAAAATGATATTTGATAATAAAATGACATTTCTCAACACACAAACAATAAATAATAATATTTCAAGAAACCAAATACTTTAACTAATTACAAATACACTCATAAAAGCAAATTAATATAACCACACAAAATTAATCCTTAAAAATGTAAAAAAAATATTAAATGATGAATTATGGAAAACGGGCCAACCCAACAATTAACCCACCCAACTCATCGGGTTAGGCAGGTTGATGGGTTAAATTACTTGGCCTACCTGTTTTTTATTTTTATTCACCTACTTTGTCATCCCTAAAAGTCTCATTTTCCTTTTTTTTTTCTTTTTTTTTCCTTCTTTCTCCATCCTACCAAATCACCAAAGCATAGCTACAAATTTCCTTTTCAATCGTTATTTTTATCCTATTAATACAAGCAGCGAAATACTTTTGATAGGAGTTTAAGTTATGCCAAATTCTGAATTCAACACAAAGTTTAGCATTATAATTAGAAGTTATAGTATATTAGTGATAGGAGCTCAAGTGAAGTATAATTTAAGCCAAAACATTTATTTTATCACTGCAAGTAGGACTTTTAACTTATTGGCAAAACTCTAGTATATTTTACAACCTTCCATCTTTTAAAATGATTGAGACTAATTTTTAATACGTGACATTGATATTCTTAATTTTTTTTCTCCTCAAGGATGTGTATGTATAAATCAAACTTATATGTTTTTTCACAAATACTTAAGAGTTGTTTGTTTCAAAGATAAATTTTTTCAGTTGTGAGAATTCAAGAAGATAAAAATGTAACGCTCATTTGTTATAAAATAATAAAATTATTAATCATGATATGTTTTATTTTTGAAAATTCATAATTTTACGTTCAATCAATATTTAATCTGGACGAAAGGAATAAAAAAGTTTATTACCATATGACAAGAATTTTTCTTCGTGAGTAAAAAATCAGGTATATCCTCCTTACTACTACCTAATGCTTATCCTCACAATGCATTCATGCAAAGTTATCACTTTTAACAGTTTATTTGGTAATGGCTTTTAACAGTTTATATGTAGTCTTAAATTAAATATGGATTAACAAACGTAGTACTAACCAGAACTAGAATATTTTAGTTTAAGAAAAAAAAAGTAAAGAGTACGTGCAATGTTCAATGTTTTCTCTTTTGATACATGAATATCAATGTTATTTGGTCAACGAACTTTAGCTCTTATTGACAATGAGTAGGGCCAATCTAGAAATCATAGAAAAATGTTTTGGCAAGGGCACGTGTGAATTTGGATGCTTCGCGTTGCTTTCTAAAATCTCATTCCAATGGTTTTCTACTTTCTAGATACTTATCGGAACGGAGGATTTCAAAAGCAGTGGTTGTTCCTTGTTACCCAATCGGTTAATCTGCCTTGTACTAACACTAACACTAACACGCACGCCGTTCAAAAGTCAAATGCCAAAACTCTCGTCCAAAAAAATTGAGCTTCTTCACTTGCGTCGTACCTCCAACAATTCTGTCATCAAGTAGTAACAAGATTAAATTTTCATCCACATGAAAATTAACATTGAATGGTAAAAAAAAAAAATCAATGACAAATTCTAATAAAGTCACAAACAACTTCCTTTCCTTTGTGCTTACTAAAATAATTCAACAAGATGAATAATGAAAAGCATTTTTATGGTATTTTGTTCACATGTTTTCAAAATGTAACTATAATGTATTTGATTTCTGGTAATGAAAATTGACTTAAGATTGATTTTAGGTAATTAAGATTAAACACTCACGCCATACAAGCTAATGCTTGAAGGATTGTGGATTGTCTAACTGAGAGGTTGAAAGAGATTGATATTCAGGAACAATAAGCACTTGTACCTTACAAGTTCTGTGCTTAAAAGGTTGTGGATTATTTGATCTAGAGACCAATCCACGGTGTCGATTGCACAAGCAGTCATTAGCCAGCTATCCATTAACACCGACCCCGAAGGACATACCTGTTCAAGGCATATACACTTGCTTATGTTGAAGACGAGATGTATGCATATTGGTCGACCAAGAAGAAATATGGAATACTTGTTGAAAATAATACCATGAATCCTCGTAACTCTTTTTTTTTTTTGGAAAATGTAAAATATATATATTCACCAAAAATTACATGATACTCAGGGCATATCCTGGTCTACAACACTTGCCAAAAGAAGCAAATAAGAGATTACCGGCAAAATACAAGTCCGGTGAACAAACAATAAATTTGTTAATACAAGTGAGTAATATGCGCATATCTAAGAATACAGAATTTAATTCTATCTATTAAATCCGTAAGGTCTAGAATATGATTATCAAATAAAATCCTATTCCTACAATTCCAAATACAAAAAACAGTGGTAGCAAGAGATAAACAGCGAATCTTTCCACCTAGACCAGAAGTGGCTCTACTGTGGACCAAGGTGTTAAGCGTACCCTGAAGAGATATGTTCCTCTTAGGAAATCCTGCCCAATCTCTGATCTCTGCCCATACTCTCAAGGTCTTTTGGCATTTGAAGAACAGATGATCGTTGGTCTCCACTTCAAGTCTACAAAAACTACACGTCGATCCCTTGTTGAGGAATAAAGCTCGGTCTAGAATCAATAATTTTTGGCTAGCAGCAAGCCAAAGGCAAAACGCATCTTTGGGAGAAGTACTGGATTTCCAAACCACCTTAACCCAAAATTTTTTAGGAGAGATTACTCTAAAGTAATCATAAGCTTTACTGTATTGAATTTGCCCATCATCTCCCAAGATTCTAATAAAATTCCAGCTTGCTCAACATTCCCTTCTTTTACCAACAAAGTGTCACGAATACTGAAAATCCTCGTAACTCTTTACTACTAGTTGACATTGGAGCATGGTAATATGTCAGAAGATGCATTGTGTTTTGTGACATGTCAAACAAGCAAAACAATCATACACTCGCGTATCTTAGTATAGAGCCGACAGAATAAAGTGTGTAAACGTGTGATCTCATGAGCTTATTAGATAAAGACACATGTGGAAAGCTTTCTTGGAGGACTCCCAATATAAACATCCTCCTTAGATTTATGGTTAGATAAAACTGAAAAATTGTATACAAAAACTTTAGACTTGAGAGTCTTCCATTCTCTCTTTGGTATTCTCCGATACGACGTGTGTAAATTTCATGATAAGAGATAACTATCTATCATTATTATATTAGGAATCTCCCTTGATTGAAAATAAATTTGTTTTTGTTTTAAGTGAATTCCATTATGTATTTTGAAGTCTGAGATTTATATAAAAACTAAATTTCAGCGCATCATTATTTTGTTTTTTCACAAATACCTATTTTTTAGATAATTTTGTTTAATACGTTATCAAACATTAAGAATAAATATATATTTTTAACAAAAAATTAAAAATTAATTTGTCACGTTATAAGAATTTGTTGCTTATGCTAGATCCAACCTTTACTATTTTTTTATAAACAAAAGTTAATTTATTAATAGTATTAAAAATATCAGTTGACTGATTTAAATTCATATTTTCTTTTCTCCCTTTCTCTTTCTGCTTCAACCCTATTGTTGATGCATCATTTTACTTTAAAACTCTGTTCCAGTCCCCATAGCTTTTTTTAACCTGGAAAAATTGCTTTGCAAAACGTGTTTCATCGTATAAACTCCCATTCAATTATCACACAATCAAGCCTTCAGTTGAATTAACTGAACTAAGTTTGAATTGTGTATATGTAGCCCAAAACTACGAGCAACGTAGGTGGAGCGATGGATCTGGACGAATCCAAAGTCGGTTCGGGCAGTACGATAGCCACAAGTTCAAATGATCCTATGCTTCTTGTGTTGAAAAAAGAAAATAGCCAACATTAATTCTGAATATATTCTTGAACCTTCTTGAACAGCTATAAATGTGCTCCACAGTCTCCACTTGTCTGAATGGCGTAAAAAAATAGAATTGAAAATAGTGGTAACATCCCACTCCAAGCCTACTCCACTTGTTTTCCCCACCACAACAAGAAAGGATCTCCCATGTGATCTGCACGCTTCATACCTCATCCTCCTCCCTCGTAACAAACCAAACCGCGGTGTCCCAATTATTCTTTCATTTTTTAACAAAAGTGTTAGAAAATACTCTTTAGTTTTTAAATACACTTTTTTAATTAATTAAAAATTATTAAAAATTATCATTAAATATGATGTAAAAAAACGTATTAAATTTTATCATTTTTAATAAATTTAAATCAATAAAAAAATATGATCAGAAGAATATATTAAAAAATGTCTTCCTGACATTTCAATTCCCTCGGGAATTTGGAATGCAATTTGCATTGCATAGTTGATAGTGCACACATCCTGAATGATGCATGAATGACTCACTTTCGTTCAACTAATAAATGTCAAGTCGCACCCTAAGATATTGACCGAGAAAAGTCGTTGGTGGCTTTATAGTTACACTTGCCTACCGGCTGCTTTGGACGAACCAACTCTATTTAATAAGTTTTAAAAAAAATAGAGAAATTGTTCATTTACTTTTTGCGGATTTTGACTTTTTAACTTGGATTGGAACTGGTCTTCCTTAGTTCACTTGTACTACTTGGTCTTGTTTTTATTTCTCTTTTGCTAAAAATAAATAAATACTCACAGATAGTAGCAATTAATTTGACCAACTTAGAGTTCCCACTAGCCACCAAGAAAACTATTCTCATGACTATAATTAAAACACGTGCTCACTTTTTTTCCACCTGTATTATAGTATTACTCTTCCTTGCGCCTACTTTTCTCAGCACTTGTCACGCAACTTCCCTCAAATCCTCACCTCCTTATAAATCCCCCCCCACCCCATTCTTCACTCTCACACTTCACCTCCAAACTCAAATTCATCAAAAGCAACCACAACAAGCACTTCTCTTATTCCCTATCACACTCTATTACAGATTCACAAGCGCATACAATTCAAATGGCTCTGGAAGCTCTTCAATCACCCAGAACAGCCACTCCATCGTTTAGTCCCTTTGAAGAAACCAACCTCAGTTACTTGGAAACACCGTGGACCAAAGGAAAGCGTTCTAAGCGTAGCCGCATGGAGCAGCAACTGCAACACTCTTCATGCACCGAAGAAGAGTACCTCGCTCTCTGTCTCATCATGCTCGCTCGAGGCGGCGCCGGCGGTGTCCCTGCCGACAAGCCTGCTGTCTCTGACAACAATTCTGCTCCGCTACCCGCCGCCAAATTGAGCTACAAATGTTCGGTCTGCAACAAAGCCTTCTCCTCTTACCAAGCACTCGGCGGACACAAGGCCAGCCACCGGAAGCTCGGCGGCGAGAACCACTCGACCTCCTCCGCCGTGACGACGAGTTCGGCGTCGAACGGCGGTGCTAGGACCCACGAGTGCTCCATCTGCCACAAGACGTTCCCGACAGGACAGGCCTTGGGAGGACACAAACGTTGTCACTACGAAGGCGGTAACAGCGCAGTAACCGCCTCTGAGGGAGTGGGGTCCACTCACACAGGAAGCCACCGGGATTTCGATCTGAACCTCCCGGCTTTTCCGGACTTTTCAACAAGGTTCTTCGTTGATGACGAGGTTACCAGTCCTCATCCATCCAAGAAATCCCGTCTCAATTTGACCATTCCCAAGATTGAAATCCCTCAATACTGATGATCCATAGATCCAAAATATATTCAGTGTTTTTCTTTTCTTTCTTTTTAAAAGTTATTTGAATTAATTTGTTCTTGTACATATATAGTACTTGGACCTTATTCGCTAGTTTTAGCTTTTAGATTGTAGTCATTGTACTTTTGACGGTGGCAATTCAATTCAATTCAATTCATTTATTTATATTTGTAAGAATGTAATTGATTTCTCTCAGTTTGCTTTATCATCATAGCGTAGTATGTGATTGATCTAGAATATGCCGCGGAATGGAATAGACATCGTGAAACAGTAGAACCGCGTGAACGGTGCGGCAAGTTTGTTTTAGTTCAGTTGAGGCTACTTGCGCTTGTTTCTTTAATTTCTGTTTCGGCGTGTAACCGTTTTTACTGTTGGTGGTCCACGATTCTAATTTTTTTTGAATTTTTCTTTTACGAAAATAGATAAACATTTCTAACTTTGACGATTAAGATTGGGATTGAATAGTGATTAAATGAGCAACTTGGTAGCTGGGCCTGGGTGGATGGGATGTTTCGTGTTTGTTGTGCGGATAAGAACGCGGGTTTGGCCTTTTACGCGCTGTGATGATAACGACACGTGGATTACTTATCCTTGCATTGTATTTGTTTTATAGGATCGTTGAAGAAAACACCGTAGCTCTTTGAATTTATAGCATTCCTATTGGTGTTGTGACACGTTATTCAATGGTCCTAGTTTTGCAGTCGCATGAACAGAAATGAGTGTTGAAGCTTCCTTTAATTTGAAGGTGTAAGAAGTAGTAGTATAGAAAAGCAATTGAAATTCCTTGCCGTGTGATACGTTTTATTGTATGTGTCAGTTAATATTTTACCATACTTATCTTTTAAGATGGAGTTCACACACACAATTCACAATTGTCATGCCGCAATTACACGCGGTATCCAAACATTAGAATTAGTAAAAGAAAGTGCGTCTTTTAGTTGGGAAAGGAGGTGCCCAATTTTATGCCAAAGTCTGGTGGAGTACTCCAAGATTCGCGTAAAATGAACCATATTTCATTTTGGTTTTCAAGTTTCAACTTTATCGATATACCGTCTCCCTTTGTGTGTTCATTAGAGAAGAAAAGTCCACGAAGAGACCCATTATTAGTGTTCATACTGGAAATCTGGAATGTCAATCTTTTTGGCAATCAACTAACTGCATAACACGTTAGACAGCTTTTACTTCTCTTGACTTGAGTGATCGTTGTGTTGTTCTATAAGCCCATAATAGGAGTTCTATTGTCATTTACTGATGTATTATCATATAGTAACTCAATAATGTTACTCGTTAACTTATTTTATACAGTAAAAAATTACCTTGGTCAACACCCGTAACACAAACATTAGCATATATTTAAGAATAACAAGTAAAGTTATACATCCTATTATTACATCAAAACGAAATGTTATTCCCAATAAAAAATATAAGATGGATTTAATTATAAAGATAAAAAGAAGAAGGAAGAAGTCATATATTTAAATATTTTTTATTAACAAAAAACTAATAATGAACAATTAATATTTGCTATTCAAAAATAGAAATAAGAAGACAAAGAGATGTCAATTAAATTACATGACTTTTAGCTCGAAAAAAGAGGAGAGGGTTGAAAAGAACATCGAAGAAAATCATCAAGAAAAATATTAGATTTAATAATATTTTTGAAAATTTAAATTTTAATCGTATCAAATAACATAGTGTAATAGTGTAATCCTATTGGGTAAGACTTGATTGTTGTTATTACTATATTCTTATATACATCATCATTTCAATGAAATTCTTACTAATTTTAACATCAAAATACCTTTCTAGAAAAACAATCAAACCAAAAATCTTGATCTATTAAAACACATAAGAGTTAACACTCTTTAAAGTCAAATCCGAAATTAATGTTACATCTTGAACATGTTAGCAATCTACTTCAAACATGTTTTTATCGAGTGTTTCGTTCAACTTATTGATATCTTTTTTCTCTATATTTCAAATTTGATCTTCGACAATATGTAAGATAGTTAAAAAGAAATTACCATAATAAAATAAGTGAATGTTTGATGAATACGTTTATGTTGTGAGATAAATGAAACTTATCTTCCCTTCAATTGTCGTCTATCTTATAATGATTGCTGAGTTGGTAATTATTTAGTAACTGTTACCACATACACATGTACAGAGTGTGTGATTGGTTAACTGAGACTGGCTACTTGGTGAGTCCCATACCGTGCAAAACATATCAGCATGTATCCTATTTTAGAATGAAAATTTGATAATAAGATTTATTTACTTTATTTAAATTAATTTACTTTTAATTGTGAACGTGTATTGAACACGTCCAAATGCTATGTTGGATGGATACTAACCAGCGAGTCGGGAAGATTTCAAGCCTAATGAATTTGGCTGAATGCTTGTTTTAGCTACGGGAGATTCGCCTAACTTCTCAACTGCCATGAACTTTGCAGAATCCTTGTTGGCTTGTCCAGGTTCTATGAATCTTGTTCTTCCCTCTTTCCCAGTTGCCAAAGGCGGCGCCCTTATACACAAGTAACACTTTCTATATGGTTTTAAAAATTAAAGGGCAGATTAAATGTACTTGCTTTAAACACGCGTAATTTTTTTTTTATTATATTACTACTTTTTTTTAATGCATATTACACTACCACTTATTGTATATTTTTCACACAAATACAAAATACCTATTGCTTTAGTACACATAGATGTTTAAAATTTTAAAATCCATGCTTAACAAAGGGATTACGTATATAAAAGTAACGTATGTATTGCCGTTTAATGAGATGAGACATATACAACACCGGAAATTCACGAATCTTGCATAATTCCATCATATCATACATCGAACATCAATCCTTGTCTTCTGGAACCCACATAACCGGATCGATTCAATTAAACAGCCAATTCTTAATGTGTAATTCCTCCCGAACCTGGTTTTTATTTGATTATTGTGTGTGGATATATAATGTTAGCATGGGTTTAATTTATCAGAAACAGAGCAAATGGTAAAACGTGAGGTCAGAAGTATAATAATTAATGACAATTAATTAAAAAATGACCGGCAAAGCATGGGTGTTATGAACGCATCTTGTATTATGAATTACGAGTACTTTGAAAATTTAATTAATTTTCAGTTGAATTGAGTGAACTTATTTAAGGAAATACAAAATATTTTTTATAAAAAGAAATAAAACATTTTTAATGTCTAGTTTTTAATCATCAAGATTTAAACTGAAATTTAAATCAAATTTCTTATTATTTGGATGAACATGTGAATATATAACAATCTGTTACTATTACTAACCCTATTTTACTAATTAATGAATAATGAAGATAGTGAAACTAAGTAAGCACCGAATGTGCTCATTGGGTAACATAGATTATTTGACACACTTATAGAAGAAGAAGAAGAAGAAGAAAACGTGTGATTCTCTAGCTACATAGCCTTTAGCAAGTGCAGCACCTCAGATTGTTTTCGTTTTTAACACTAAATTGATGTCGATGTTGTGACGTTGAAGCGTAGTTGTTGGCATTTAGCTGGTCTCTGCAGCCGTCACTAAACACGTGACACCTACAGAGGAATTTTAACATAAAATAAAATAGATGATTGTTGCAAGCTTTAATGTTCACATACATCATTTTTAGGCCGTTGATGGTTATCTCAATTACAATTATTAAACAAATAGATAACAAATTTTATTTAAATTCGCAGACGGTTATTCAATTATGAATTACTACTATGAGATAAGGTGGTTAGTGTTTATAAGGTTTAATTACTTATTTAGTTACTATATTTACCTGAACATTAATGTTTTGACTTAATACATAAAAATTGTAAATTTTAATCCTGAATAAGCAAATTTAACTTGTTATGATCCCTGCCGTTAGTTGTCACAAAATTTTAGCCCGAACCACGAGGCCATCAAACGTACATCTACAACCCAGCTTTCAAAAAATTTGAGGGCAGTTTACCGTTTTATCTTCTCACAGGGACGACCAAATTTCTTACCCCATTGTCAGTGGCGGACCTACGTTGAAGGTTGGGGGCAGTGCCCCCCTGAAATTTTCAAAAGTAAAATATCAATATATCCTTTACTTTTAATTTTTTTTCACAATATACCCTTATAACCTAACAGATTAATTTCATTCTCACCAGCCAATAGAAACGCGTCCTTCCTCTGTTCGACTGTTCCTCACCTTATTTGCTCGAGACGCGGGTTACGCAGCCACCGTCCACCGTCACGGCGTCACCGATCGACGCGGAGTAGCGAACCACGGCCTAGGCCATTGTAGCATCACAACATTCTCCATTTAAGTCCCATTGCACAAAGTTTTCAATTGCGACATTCGACCCCAACAACACCAATATGTAATACACTTAATGCTAACATAAATAATCAAACAAATAGGAACTCCTAACTTCACTCCTCATCAAATTCACTCAACTCTTGTTCCTTGCTCACAGTGCCCCCCTTCTAAGTTGATTTAGACTTTAGAGACAAGAGAGGGACGGTTGCTTGTCCTTCTAAGATGATACTGGCTATTCTTGCACCTCTTTTAAGCTTCCGGAACATCTAATCCATAATGTATAATTATATTCCGGAAAGGTAGAATGTAAAAATTTACATTCTGAAATAGGTACAGAAAGCAAATGGGAGGTGCAGGAAATAATTTTCTGTAGTTGATACTGGGGAAAAGAGAAAAATTTACCAAAATAATATTATTATAATTTTTGTAAGGGAGCAGAGATGGAGATCCGGCCCAACAATTACTTCTACATTGCAATAAGAGATGGCCCAATGGTTGCATTACTAGCCCAAAGACCAGTTGAAGTCAACCATAATTTGGCTGTAGAAATGGAAGTTTAAAAGCTGAAATGGCTGGTCCAATGAAGGAAGAGCAATTTTATTGCAAACTTACATGGGCTGGTACAATAAGAGGGAGAGAGAGAAAAGAAACTCAACAACACAAGACAAGACAAATACTAACTTTCCATTTTAAGCCTTAAATTAATTTAAACTAGTTACCAATATTTAGTTTAATTAATAATATTTTTTTTTTACAATAGCAGTAGCAACATTTTAACTTAGTACTTTGTGCAAAATAACCTAATTTCTCATTATTAGACTAACCGTAGTGAATTATTTAGATAATCATTTTTAGTATGCATCATAACACATACTAAGTTTTTTATATAATAAAACATCACTAAAATTTTAAGTTAGAATCCAATAATAAAATTTTTTATGCTAATTAATTTTTGTCCCAAAAATTTAAAAAATAAAGGGCACGTTTTGATTTATTAAAAAAAATACGATACTAAATAGAATAAAATATTGAAAAAAGGATTATGCATTAATCATGTAATTTTTTTTACATAATCATTTAATTACAAATTTATGCACTTTTAAAATAATTATTTTAAAGTAATTCAATCGATTATTTATTATCGAATAACACTATAAAAATATACATATATATTAAACTCTTAAAAAATGAATTGCATCATACAATCACCACTTAAATTATTTAATTTTATAAGTATTTTTGAAATAAAACTTAAATTTATGATATTACTAATTAAAATTAATTAATTTAACTAATATAATAATTTTTATGAATTAGATAGTATTTGTTTGTTTCTTTTATATATATATATAAAGAGAGGTAATAATTGTGAAAAAAATTTGAGTGGAGTGTGTGTGTTAGAAAAAGTTGGTAGCATTGATGACTTATTTATTGATGTGGTGATGATGTTCCTCTATGTTAAAGATTCCCCGAGGCAAAAAGCATGAGCTGCAATGGTTGCCGAGTCCTCCGCAAAAGATGCAGCGAGAGGTGCAGCCTGAGATCCTCCCTGAACTGGATCGATTCTCCACATGCACAGGCCCATGCAACTCTCTTCCTCGCTAAGTTCTTCGGCCGTAGCGACCTCATGTTTTTCATCTCCTCCGTCCCACTAAACAACAGACCCGGTACGCTTCCTAATTCCTATTCTTTTTTTTTCTTTCTCCACCATTCATTTTATTACTTTGACATCCCATTTATGCAATTAATTACAGCGTTGTTTCAGTCTCTTCTCTTTGAAGCCTGCGGACGGACTATTAATCCCGTTAACGGTGCCGTCGGACTCCTGTTAAGCGGTAACTGGCACTTGTGCCAGGCCGGCGTCCACACGGTTCTCGCCGGAGGCGTTCTCCGGCCTCTGTCGGAGGTTGTGGCGCCATCAGAAAGCATGTGCTCTCATCAGTTCCAGTCTCCGGCGTCAGATTCTTTGAAGAGAAGCAGCGATGCTACAGCACCGGTTATGTCTACCATGGTTTCTGGAGAATCAGAGATTTGCAACAGCGACGATGGGAAAAAGCTTTTGAATCTGTTCGTCTAGTTATTTAATTATGAGCGGAGAGGGAGATTCACTTCTCCTACGTACCATGAATGCTCTGGGCAAGAACAAGTTGGAATAACAACAACCTAATTATTTAAAGAGAATGCCTTTCGATATATATGAAAAGTTCCTTCATATTTTAAGGCAATACTAATATTATTATATATTTACTTTCTTTTTTAATTTCATTTCTCATTGCACCATCTATTACATACACCATCTTCTCTTATTTCTTTTATTTTCTTTTTCTCCCTATCCCGTCTTTTTCTTCTGTCCATACAAAAAAATGAGACTTCTTATGTGAGTGGATTGAGTGATAAACCCACTAATTAAAATTAAGAGTTCAAGTCATGTTCTTCCATTCAAGTAAAATTTAGTAATTGTTCTTAAATCTTTACTATAGCAACAAGGTATGAGATAGTTGAGAGTGACAAAGAATCCTGTTAAAAGAAAAATTTGGAGATGATCAAGAAAAATCTTGGAGACTTCCACTTTTTATATAATAAAATATATTAAAGGGTGAAATTCTTATGTTGTGATAATGTTACGGCCTTACGGGAGAGAATAATCCATTCCTAGTTATGAAAGCAATAATAATTGTTGAGATGCATGATCTTGTAATAATCACTAGTGTTCATGAATTGTACTGGATCAATTTTAATAAAAAATATCATCTAATTCAATCTATCACTTTATCTTTCTTAATTCATTATCCAATCTATTTGATTTATTATTTAAACTTGATCAAACCAAATCTAATAGAGTTTGAATTGGATCATTTTCATAAATAAGTATAAATTATTTCATAATTTTATAAATAATAAAAATAAAAACAAAAACAAAAACATGAGTGATATAACAAATTTATAAATAAAAATATATACTTACCTGTAAGTTTAGTTTGTATTTAATTCTGGTGTGTTTGGTTTCCTTTTAAATACACATTTATTCAAATATTTTCGTCTAAAACAATAAAAGGATGGAACTACAAAGGGAAGGGTCTAAACTAACATCGATCATATTATTTTAACATATATCCAAACATGCGGTGAGTCATCAGTTCTTAAAATAAAAAATCCATATGATTTAATAAATAAAAATGTAAGTTTTGTGATAATTTCATAAATATATATAAAAAATTAAATGTTAACCTTATAATGATAACAAAAATATATACTTAGGTATAAGTTATTGTTCTCAAAATCAAATATAAAATATGATTCAATCTCTTATTAAAATTTTCAGTTTTATGTTTATTCGTTTTTCATTTTTAATTTTTTTCTTTCTGTTTTTAGTTTATGAACACCTCTATTTCTTTTTAAAAAAAAAACTTAATAAAATTTGATGAAATTGACGTGCAAGGGCATATCTAGGACCGATACTGAAAATTCTTTGGTCCAGTGCGAAGTAAAAAAAATGGACTCCAAACATACAAATTTTTTGAAATACAAATAATATTAAAACTAAGGGATGGAAAAAATGGATCCTTAATACACAAATTTTTTAAAATACAAATAATATTAAAATTAAGGGATGAAAAAAATAGGTCTGTAACACACAATTTTTTTGAAATACAAATAATATTAAACCTAAGGGATGGAAAAAATGGTCTCCTAATACACAAAATGAGCTCTTAATGTAGATTTTGTTTTTATTTTTTTTTTAAATTTTTTTTACTTAAGCTATCGATACAAAAAATTTTAAACCCTAGGCGGACGCCCCGCTCGCCCTGCCCCAGGACCGGCCCTGGGCATATCTGGACCGTACAAATGGTACAATTACATGACGAGGTTAGTGCAATATGGGCGAGTTTTAAACACCTGCACAGGTGCCTCCCATGTGAGGATCGATTCTGTTTCTACACATGAATGGGAATTACGAGAGTTTTGTCCAATATTTGACTCATAAACCAATGAGACTCACCCTTTTATTCCTTTGGTTATTAATTTTAAAGTCTTTTTAATTAATTTATGTTTTTAAAAAAAATTAATTTAATTAATCATATTAAATTTATCAATTATTTATTTTATTGTTTTAAAGTTATTTTTTCTTATTTTTTATTCACTTAATTATTTTATATTAATGTTTAGAGAAAAAATAATTAAGTAAGAATGTTTTAAAAAATTAAAAAAAAAAATCTTCTAAAAATTTCTAATTTTTTTTATAATTAAAGACGGGAAAAGTAAATTTTGTAATGAACAAAACATCTTAAATGTCGTAAGATTAGCTCAAATTTTCATTTGATGCCGTAAATTTCGATTTAATATATAGTACGTAGATTTGAACGGTAAAAGAAGAAAACATAGGCTCACGGTGGGATTACACTCTTTTTGAGTCGTAGGCAGAAAACTAGAAAAAGGGGCACGCATTCAGAAAAAAGTATAGGATAGGATGCATTACTTTAACGTTACGCCGCATGTGTCAGAATATTTGAGGAATCTACACAAAAGGAAGGTAAAAAATGGTGGAAGGTGGCAATTTGAACCATGGGATTATGAGACCAAGTCCACGTGATCAAAATGTAGATGGTGCGTTACACGTCAGGCATGGATTTCCTCCACTACAAGTGGGTTCCACGCCAAAAGTCACCATATTAACATAGAGATAGAGAGTACTTTGGCAAGAAGTGAAAAAAAGAAGAAGAAGAAACAACGTAAAGGAACAATAAAAAGACACATTTTCTTTTGATAAGTATAAATCTTCTATTACCTGCTTGTTTAACTTTAAAACACAAGTTGAAATGTAAACACTAAAGAGTAAGCTAGATCAAAAAATGTAGGGGTTAACATTTAATTAAAATTAGAGTTTTGTTCTGATAATTTATGTTACTTCTTAGTGTTAGGTTTTTGTGTGGGGGGACTAGATTACTGGAATAGTATTAGTATGTATGAGGTTATATATTTGAACCTTTGTGTGACTGTTAAAAAAAATGTTAGGTTTTTATTGTGTATGTTGATGCATTAATTTTAATTAAGAATATTAATATACCAAATTTAGAAATTAATATTATATAATAATTTATATTTCTTCTGTTCTCATTTATAAAAAAATAGTTTCAGATT
This sequence comes from Glycine latifolia, assembly GCA_013407115.1. Lineage (NCBI taxonomy): Eukaryota > Viridiplantae > Streptophyta > Magnoliopsida > Fabales > Fabaceae > Glycine > Glycine latifolia. The sequence continues at coordinate 4,170,144 of CM023944.1, read as the reverse complement.
TATTAAAAAAATAATTAATTTTATTAAACTATCTTCTATTAATCAAGATGATCTAATTTAGTTGAATCAACATGACATGTGAATTACTATAAATATCGAAATACTTATTTTTTTATGAATAAAAAATACTTTTCATTAGAGCTTATATGAAACATAAATCTCATAAAGATATATTGAAAAAACAATTCACATTTATTTATATTTAAAAACAAAACATATTGAATTTTTTTGGCTTATATAAAAGATAAAATACTCCTACTTTCTCCGATTCACTCCCTTCGCCGCGTCTCCCCATTTACTAATTAATTCCTTCACCGCTTCACAGCTGAGTGTGGGAGTGTCAAGCATTCTTGAGGATCAGTTGGTGCTTTGTTTGCTTTTCATTTTCATATATGGAGACAAAATAATCAATATGCTATGACATAGAATCCTTCGGTGGAGATTGGAGACATTAGGTCAAAAATAAAATGAAGAAAAAGGGTCATTTCATTTGAAAATTAAGATATTTTATGATCTCGACAGATCAATGACATTACAGTAGAAATTGCCGGCCCAAAAGGTTAATAGCATTTACCTAAATAAAAGAATGATTGTATTAACAATAGCTGTAGAAGCTAAATAAATATCGAGAAAAAATATTCATTATTATAAAATTTATAAATTTATTCTGTTTTATATTATCAACCTTAGGAATTAGTGAAATTGATAAAAGAAATATTTGACTAATATTCACTATGAAAAATGATTAGAAATCCTGTTGTTATTCCTCTTTATTGAGATGTTGCCGAGAATAAGATTACAGTTAAAACAAAATTGTGTTCGAAGAGCAATATAAAAAGAAAAGAAAAGAAAACGGATAAAGATTAAAATTAAAAAGCATCTTTAAAGGTGTAAATGTGTAACTCATTATAATGTTAGTTTACTTCTTAATTCATATTTATCCAGAAGCATGGTTATAGGTCTCATAGTTTGAGCGATACATATAATAAATTATTTACAAATATAAGCTGACAAGGATATTTTTTTTATACAAATAATGTTCAGCAACAACAATCTAAGATGAAAAATATTCGAGATAGATTTGGAAATCACAAATGATTTTTTTGCAAGCCAAGCTTCAATAAGGTATATGCAGGTACACTATCCCTCAAGGTAGTGGTGTGTTTGTACTTTGTAGGATAAGATAAACTGATAAAGTGCGTACAGTCAGTGTGTACCTTTTCTGGTTAACCTTACTTATAAAAACAAGTACTTGAATCGGTTTGAAAATAACCGATCCAAAATATTCTGAATCGGTTTAAAAATTAACCGATCTAAAAATTCAGTTCAAGTTACAACTGATTCAATTGTTGTTATTAGATCAGTTATAAAGAGAACCGATCCAAAAATTCATTCTCCTATTTTTGTTCACCTTGTCGAGCCAAAACCTAGAACCTACACCCAACGTTCAAATCTCGCCGTCGTGAAACCCCCCGTCCCCCAAGTCGCGATGTGTTTCTTTGAACGAAACTCAGTTTTCGAACTCGCAAAATTGGCAGCGCCTCCGTCAGCCACAGAATAGCCGCATTTTTTTTCCTTTTAATGTTTTGAGTTATTTATTAGAGTTTGGATTTTTGTATTTGGCCTATTGGAAGTAAAAGATGCATTTTATTTATTTAGGTTTGTTTTAAGTTTGAATGTAGGTCAGTGCGCATGTCCAAACTGAAAGTGCAATGGTGCTTTTGAGAAGATCCTAAAATTTGGTGGGTTCATGTGCGAGGACGCCTATCTATATTCTGGTACTGATTGCGTTATAATCATAGTTTTGTCGTTGTTTAGTTTTTGCCTAGACTATCTGTTTAGTTTTAAGGTATCTAGCTTTTAGTGCCAAGTTTAAGCTACCATTCCAAAGATATCCCTAGTATGAAGATGTCATACCTTTCAGTGTGCTGGCGATGAGAAATGAGCCTTCTCAATGGTTATACAACACGAAAAACATATTTTAAGAGCAAATATTGGGGTTATTATATCTCTATCTGTTTTGCTTGGTAATATTATCAAGAATGGCAATCTTTTTGTAGGCAAACAGTGAATCGTTTACAACACAGGACATAAAACACTATGACAGATTTAGACCCCACAAGTCATAATTGCATAAGATAATTCTAGCAATATATATCTTATCTTTTATGAACTTGGTCAATTACTTATCTGCTTATCCGTTTTATCTCATTAGATTGCTTCTTTTTATTCCTCATTTTCATACACCATAACCAAGCACTCTATCCGGAATTACAATAATCAAAGCAAGCTTTATTTTTGGCCTTTTAGGGGAGTTGTTATAGAAAACATCCGCAGATATGTTTTTTCAAATAAAATAATTGACTTCTAATCTAATGAATCAAAGTAAGTGTTCTTGGTACAACATTTTCTGTGGGTGTCCTAATACAAGACAGTTTTCTCAAAGTTCACGAGTCTCATGTAGTAACTGTTACTCTTGGACCGTGCATCTTCAGCTAAATATCCTTCGGTGCTAACTACTTTGCCATACCATTTTTTGTAGGTAAATTTATGTATTGAAGCTGGGAGAAGGGCAGGATATCACAACTCTGGCTTTAAACAAGGATAACACAAATCTTTTGGTTTCAACTTTGGATAAACAATTGATAATCTTCACTGATCCAATTGTAAGTTAAATTTACCTGAATTCAGCGTGCTGGACTAATCTTCTCTGCTTTGCCCAGGCAGGAGACTCAGCAGGATACTAATGAAGAGAGAGCAAGCAAATGGAAGCATCACATTGGAAGGAAGCTCAAAGTAAATTCTTTATGTCCTTTTATTTTCACCCTTTTCTATGACCATTTCTCACACAGTAGAAAATTATAATGAATAAGTTTGTTATAAGTTTTTAATCAATGCTTAGTTGGATTAAGTTTGAGCTGCTTGTACATAAATATAATGAATAAGTTTATTTATTGAGTTTCTTAGCACTATGTGAAACAGATTGCTTGTATATAAATACAAGTCTAATGCGTAAATAAAACGTGTTATATATATAAAATAAAATGTTGTAGTGTGAAGATGCATAACATATTTGTATCTGTGTAAGAAAGCAATGTCTTGTGAACTTCTCATGTCCCAAAATGACAATGTTTATCTTGAAGGCATATTTTTCTTCCTATAATTTGTAAAATATAATAATTAGTTAAAACTTTAAGGATTAAGATTGTAATCATATATATTATTATATTTTACAAATTACAGGGGAAAAAGAATCAACAATTATCATATTTTAAAAAAAAAACTTTTTAGATCAGTTATGTTTATAATTGGTCATGTTTAATTTTTTTATTAATTGATTTAGGTAGTTACTTTTTGGGTTGATTATATAAAGAACCAATATTAAAAGTTAAAGAAATCATCTAAAAGTCAATTTTTTAAGATTGGTTAACAGTCGATTTAAAAGTTTGATTTTTTATGTAGTTTGCATAAACATTGATAGTACAATTAATGTAAAAGGTCTTTTTTAACCGAAGTAAAAAGACTTTTATGTAGTAATGATATAAATTTAGTAAATGTGAAAAAAGTATAACAAATTAATTTTATTGTTATATTTTGGAGATTATTTTGTCATTAATCTATAATGTTCAAAAACTAATTTGAAAATAAATATTTTTTGATGACCAATTTAATATTAAATTGTAAAATTTAGGAATTAATTTTTCATTAAATTAGCTATAAAATTAATTTGTTACACTTTTTACATATTTAATGATTAAATTTAAATTTTTTATCATTTAAGAATCAATTTATTAATATCTTTCAGAGATATTTATATGTGTCTTTATTAACAAATGATTTAGACATTTAGTGTCTTGCATCTATACAAGTTTTGTGCGTTATCAATAAGGGTCTCGAATAGTGAGGGGTGTTGGGATATGACGTGATCAAGTTTTTTAATAGTAGATTCACATGTGTTTTATTTTATTGTTTGTGTAGGCTTGAGCAAGGCTTAATTATCAGAGTCCATGACAAATAAATAATATATATCAAAACTAAACTCTAACTAAAAAAATTACATATATTTTCAATAAATATATATAATTTTTTTTTAAAAATTTAACCTATTATAACAGTCTCCTTCTCCAATTCCCATTGACCTGCTAACGAGACGTTGAAATACGATTACAAGCCCAATAAAAAGAGCCCGCTTTGATGGTCTGCTCCTGTATGCTTTTGATGAAGAAAGGGGCCGAAGGCCCTAAACAGACAAAGAGAAAAACTTCACTCTCTCCAACAAGGGATTAAGAACTACGAGCTAGAAATTGAACAGAAAGAAAATAACCAGGAAAGAAATGGAAAATTTTAACATCATGGAAAATAGGAAAACCATGCCTCACCATCCTACCTCTCATTGAGTTCCGCTCCAGGAAAATATGACCGCATGTGGACTTCAATATGATATATTGGAGTCGTAAAAGAAGTAAATTTTTTAAGAAAGTCCACCATTTTTTTTTCCATTAAACGCTACCTTGAGAAGAAATTTCAAAATGTCCATTTGTCTCTTTAATTTTATATTCTTTCTTGAGCGCATAGAAGAATATTATTTCCTTAGTCCCAAAATGACTGATTTTTTTTTTTACACAGATAAAAAAAATATTTTTATTCTCTTTCTTAATTTTAATAAATGTATTATTAAATCTTTCAAGATAACATTATTTATTATAGAATAAAATTATAATAGATGTTTGAATATCTCATTAAAAAGTGAAAAGATGAATCAATTTAAAATTTTTTCAATAACTAAAACTACAATCAGTTTGAAATGAAAGGAGTATCACTCATGTAGGAAACTTGTATTACTACTTACTCCTTTAGTTTTGCAATTCGCATGTCCCACTCCACCAGTAAATCTATTGCTTAGGAGTTGCCCTTCTTATAAAAAAAAATACCCATCAATTAATGGGGAAAATGAATGTTATTTTAATATCACACATGAACTGTTTGGATAGTTTCCATGGATACGTACCAACCCCCCTTACAAGAAAAAAGAACCAGACACCTTACAAACCGCGCCGTAATTACACAATTTATGAGCTAACAAATACAAAAGATTCAACTAAAATATGACATGCTACACGGTTTATATACATCCTTTGGAACGTTTTGAATAACAATAAGAAAAAGAAAAAAAAATAAAAACAAACTTGCATTTTAACATCAACTTGCAATACTGACTCTTTGCATATGATCAATCATCATACAGGTATGTATTGAATGCAAGGGCAAAATAAGCACACCTATTACCACGCTACATCATACCTTACGATACTTTAGCAATGAAAGTTATCAACATCAACAGCACCTTTAACCCAAGTTAATTGGAATCAGTGGTAGATCTTGGTCATAAATACAGTTATATGCTTGTTACTGTAAATGTTCAGCTTCAAGTAACCATTTTAGTTGTGAAAGATGTGTTCTCAGGCTACACTCTCTAACCTGCTCGTGTAAAGATTTGTATTAATAGCTTGTAGCCATACATTTGAGTAAGGAATCAACAAATAACAAATCCAACTTCATGTTATGATCATGTGATGAAAATCGATAAAATACTTAAAGCTTCACTAGCTCTTTTACGGATACAAAATTTACCTGCATGGCTATAACCATTGATAAAAGGTCTCTGCACTCATCAAGCAAAACATGCTCCTTTGTACTCAAGTTAGCTACTTCAACCACCAACGAGTTTACATGTCCAACCTATCAATTGCAAATGCTCTTCAGAATTTTTGGCACGTCAATGGAACCGTACTTGAAGTCATCAGGGACAAGGCATTACCGTGACCAATATCTAGTACTTTTGATGGTAAGTACTAACAAAAAGTAATTTTACCTCAAGTTTAACAAGATAATGCTTACATATGAAACTTGGTTTAGGATTTTGAAACCAGGATTAATCATAATTCATAACTCTTACATGAGTCGAAAAAATTATCTCAGTAACTCACAAGTCACTGATAATTCATAAATGTAATTAATGAAAAACAGAGAACAAGGTTGCACAGTCAAACAAACAGGGGCGAGTGCTTCATTTTTGTTTACCTTCCTACAAAACAGAACTGTCGCAGTGCAGTGGGGGAGTAAATGAAGTTGGCAGAAGTGGTAATAAATACAATTTAGCAGGGGTAGGTAATGGAGGGAATTATAGGTGGTAGAATGAAGTTTACAAATAATACAAGAAATGGATAAACAAAAGAAAAATCAGAAGCTGGAACTGTAGAGATAGTATTGGATCGTGTTAAATATTTTATTTTAGAAAGATGAATTTATCAACATGGGGAAGATGAAGTTTGAAGTACATTGTTTGAATTGGCAGTTTGGCACTGCTAATTTGTTGCGGTTAATGATAAACTAGGCTACAAACAAGGGATGTTATCTTTTTCGTTTTCTTGTCTTTGCGATACTAGATTTATGGAGTTCTGGTGTATCTTTTTCTTCTGCTCTAAGAACACCTCTATCTAAATACCATATTAGGCATGTGACTAATTTAGGTCGTGTTGGATAAGCTTTTTGCTTAAATTTTTAATGTTAACTGCATTTCTAAGACTTGTGTGTAAGTTTAATAGACAAGTTATTTTGCTACCATAATCAGAAATTCAGAATCGAGAGACCTGGTGATCCAAATAACTCAAATTATTAAAAAAATAGTAAGTTAGATAAAACTTATGTTGACCCAGAAATTCAAATAATAATTGATATCTAAGATCCTTATGAGTAAGGTAAAAGGAATATGTACCTTTGGAAACAATAGGCATATGGAGGATGCCATAGCCTTCATTACATCCACCGCTGAGCAAACAGCATCCTTCACTTTCAGTACATCTGTCTGACAGAGAATTTTTATATTATTCCCAAAACATGCTGATATAGTAATATCAGTTAAATCATTATGACACTACCTATCATGAAAGGAATAGACGAATAAACAAGAAGCAAAAGTAAATACCTTGGCCCCATCAACAACAGGAAGGCGGAGAGTGCTAGCCTTTAGTGCTTCAATTGCTCCCGAAAGTGAATTTGTGTAAACTTGATCCAAATTAGCCCAATCTTCCAAATACATCATCTACAGTAAAAGGTTGCCTTTGAAACTTAGAATATGTAAGTTAAACAAGAATTCAATAAGTCCTATGTTGAAGAGAATCAAATTAAAAGCTAATCAAACTAAAAATATAGGAACAACTTGAGCACATGGCAAGGGTAGATCTTACTTGGTCCTTGAGGGTGAAAATCAGCTTCAACTTATGCTTCAGCAATTGTAACTCTCTCCTTTTTGCACTCACAGATTCTCGTAGTTCAGTGGTGGATGCCCAAGCATCACAGAGACAATTCTAATAAAAGGTAAAAAAAATCATTTGAAACAAATTATTAAGATCATTTTATCAATAATTGAGATTGTTCACCCCAAATAATTCAATATGAACTCAAGAAATCCGGTAAGGTGAACTTAGTAGTGAAGGGGGAAAGGAGGGGGGAAGAGGACGTGGTTTCGAATCTCACCACTAACAAAAATACTAACAACTAACATTTACTGATTAAAAACAAGAGTCCCTCAGATGTCACTAACTGGAAAGTTCTAAAGCTCAATATGAACTCAAAAAATGATAGTCAACTTCTTCTACAATGCGTGATCTAATGTGACCTTAGCTGATCAGGCCTATGGTTCTCTAACTGTCACTTGCCAAAGAATCCTAAAGATTAGTATGAACTCAAGAAACTCCAATAAGAGATGATTTATTACTTTGATATAAGAGATGCTAATACAAACTGAAATAAAACCGTACCTCAGCATTGGATTTCTGTGAAGAGAGGTAAGCATTTGCTCTGGCATTCACAAAACGCCATTGCAAGAGGCGGTTATAGAGAAGCCTCAGCGAATGCGCCTCGAAAATTCGGTTCTCTCCGACCTTCCCTCTCTTAACATCAACGGCAAAGCTCAAAATAGAAGGCTCGTTGCTGCTGCTGCCGTTTCTGAGCCTCAAGGGGCTCACGCCTCTGGAAGATGAAGAAGGTACCGTAGTTGAAACCTTGTTGTTGGGTGAAGCGGGGAGCATATAAGAAACCTGGCCTCTGCTGTTTATAATTCCTCGCGGAGATGACGTACCGTCCAACACTGACTTTCTCGGAGCGACGAGTTTGGAAGCAGGGACAAGAACATTTGTTGTTGTTGGTTTGGCTTTGTTGACGGTGATCCAGAACGACTCGCCCTGAAACGACACCGACAAGCTCTTCGTTCTTGTCGAAGTCAGAAGCATTTTGCCAGACGACGACGCTGTCGTTCCGCCTCGTCTCCGCTCCACCGACTGTGACCGTTTGGACGTGAAAGGCGAAGGTGACCGAGGAGATGATGACGTGTAACGAGGCGTGGCTTTTTTGGGCGTGGAAATTGCGGCTTCTACCATTGTAATTGTGATGTTGTTAATTGGAATGGAACTCAAACTAATGTTGAGTTTGCTGAATTTGTCTTTCTTTCTGCGGCAAAAGGAAGGAACAGAGGTAAAGGAGTGAATTAATTGGTGAATTGAAATAGAAGAAAGGATGTTTTGACCGTTACGCTGGAATGCGGAAACGCGGGTTCTGGAGTGTAACTGTCGCATTAGTAGTACTAATCAAGTGTGTTGTTCGCAGGTTTGGTTTGATTTACAGTTAGAAATGTGTGTGATCTAATCTAAATTTATCAGATAAAAAATAAAATAAAATTAAGTGTGTTATATATATTCATTCATAAAATTACTTTCGTCTAAACATAATTTTACTATAATTCTCAAACATGTTCTTAATTTGGTAAATTCATACGGATTTTTACACCTCCCATTTCTGGATTCGGTTGACATTTGACCTTTTTTCCTTTTTAATGGCAAAGTAAAAATAGCGAAGGAAAATTCCTCCTATTTCTCTCTTTCTTCTAACCTAATTAATTCACTCCAATATGTTTTTACACTTATTATTTGTCCAATCCAAAGCGCGGCGACGAGGCTTATTTCCTCTGATTTTGTATGCTCACTCTCGGTACTCCCATGCATTTTAACTCTGGTGGGTCCTTAACTCCTCATCCTATCTATCTCCTCAATCACTGCATTATTGATTCGCATTTCACCATTGCATATTACATTATGGTGGTGGGCTTCAACTAATTTGACGGAAAAGCACCCTTTTTTTCAGGGCCAAAGATCAGAATTTGCCTACGATCTCATTAATTAATTTGGTTAGTAGTACAATGGGACATTCGACACTTGCATATCTCATTAATCATGTCGCAAGGTTCGACAAGGACAACAGATTATATGATTAAAGCCACTTTCAACTCCCAACTGACAAAGCCGTGCTTTTCCAACTGACGCCCACACTTTCGTTATGTAAGGACCCTCCCTGTGGCGCGGCTGGCGCCAGATCCCACGCGGATAGCGCCAGCATTTTCAGAGGAAAACCCTGTGAAGGGTATGGCGCGGACAGCGCCAGATCTGGCGCGGGTAGCGCCAGGTTTCCTGGAACATGGCGCGGGTGGCGCCATGTGTGGCGCTGATGGCGCGGTAAGTGGCCTGGAAAGCCAAGTCCCTCTGGTTTTCCACGCTACCAGCGTCAGGGTTGGCGCTGGCAGCGCCAACTGGGTTTAGAGGTTGGCGCGGATGGCGCGGGATGTGGCGCGGATCGCGCCACAGGCTTGGCAGGTCCACGCTGATAGCGTGA
>CM023944.1:4010407-4150421 GCA_013407115.1 Glycine latifolia | reverse complement strand
TTTATATTTACCTTGGGCCTTTTAGTCTTTGGCCCAATATAAAATATCCGTAACACGATCCATTAACTATTTTGCTCTAGTTCTCGTTTATTTTGTTCGTCTATCTATAATTTATTCCTCTCTTTTCCCCCACATAATCTCTCTCTCTTTATTCTTCTCTAGTTGAAAATGATTCATTACTAAAAAAATCAATCGAATAATAACTATAAAAAAACTTATTTTTCTTTTATAATTATTTTTTTTATTTAATTTTAGTTTTTTCTTTTGATCCTCCGCGTCAGGGAGGCCCATGCTTTGCATCCCTTGAATCTCTCCTTGATTGTTCAAGTGGTTAACATAAGCAATTGCAATAAGTTTTCGTTATGATGAACATTTTTCTCATTATATTGAGATTTAATTGCATTTTATACTTGTAATTTTTTAATTTCAAATGAATTTTATCTCTAACAAATTATTTTGGTGCATTTTATTCCTAAATTTTTTAAAAAATTATGAATTTTATCTTCCGTAATTGGTCCATTAATAAGAGCAAAAATTGAGTGTAAAATTAGTAAAAAAGTAAAAAGTTGAGTGCATAATTTTCTAAAAAAGAAAAAGTTGAAAATAAAAAATGCAATTATGTTAGAGATAAAATGACAGAAGATAAAATTCAAAAAATTATTAAAAATTAGGAGATAAAATGCACTAAATGAATTTATTGAAATACAATTTGACAAAAAAAATAAAAAGTTGAGATAATAAGTATAATTAAACCTTATATTATTAAATGACAACACATAGGGGGTGTCAGGAGCAATTGGGCAAAGCCCTCGACACGATCGGTTTTTCCTGTACAGGGAGTCATTTGGTCCATGTGACTCGGGCCGAATATTTCATTAGAATTTTTATTTTATTTATTTATTATTTTATATGGAGAGCGAGATCGAGTGAGCGATGGAATTCGAATTGTACCGACGGTGTCCTGGGCAGAAGCCGGTGACTGGTTCATGCGTTGTTAACTTGATATTATGTAAATGATATTCGGAAATAAATAAGTAGAATCCAGATGCTTGTTTTCGTCCTCAAATAGCGAATTTCTAAGGTTAGTGCCTCTTTCTCTTTCTGAACTGATTCGTAAATCGCATTTAGAAATCGTAACTGGGTACAATAGTTCTGTGCTGACTTGTAGTTACTAGCCAGAGTCTGTTCTCGAACGCGGTTTATCGATACTAGCTTCTCTTGCTTGTTTAATTCTTGCATATAAACATGATAATTAGTGAGTGAATAAAAAAAAACACACATTTAGAATGGAAATTTTCTCTTGAAAGAGGGTGCCTTTGGGAACATTAATACAAATGCTGCATGGCTGTTGTCATGTAACCTGTTGGGTTAAGTCCCATAACGAGCACACATATGGTGCTTAGTTGCTAGCGTTGAGTTTGGAATCTTGAGCAAACGAGGGCGACCTGTTGGAAATGCCTTGGAGCAGCAACACCGCAACAGCAACGGTGTAGCAGAAACCAACAGCAACACAGTAGAAATCCGGAACCAGTAATAACACAATTTGATCAGTGAAGTGAAAGTAAGAGATGCAAAAGTCAGACGTGTGGCGGCACACTGTCCTTAAGGATTTATTTGCGTAGTGCAAAAACCTCCAGATTTAACAGAGTCTTCTTAGCCAAGGCTAAGGTAGCAGAACAACAGGAACCATTTTTATCAGATATGTGCCCAGGAAAATACTCTCACGTAAAAAGAAGAAACTGGTTTTTAAAGAAGAAAATGAAACCTGTCTGTTTTTTCTAATTTCTGGATTAAATTTATCTAACATTCCCTGAACATTATGTTTTCCAAATGCAAATCTGATCCGGCATTTTTGTTGAGTGGGATTTCGGTTCTGAAAGAAAGATAAGATCAGATCATATGAGAGGCACGTTCAAGAGTTTATAGCCATTTAAATTTATAAAATTGTAACACAACACTCTGAAAACCGTTGAGAGTGTGTGAGACTTACCCAAATATTTCAACTCAAAAACAACTTCCGCATAAGGCTCGACAAAGGAAATTAATCTTGAAAATCAAAAGAAACATTTCCTTCAAAATAATTTAATGCATGTGAACCAATCTCTTCACTGGCAAATACTTATAAACCATCAAAACATTTGAACACGTAGCAAATATAAATATAAGCTTTTGAATATTGAACACTTGGCCACGTAAAATAATAAACTTCTGAAATATAATATATTGTTGTTTATACAACTACTTCAAAAACTCGTCTTTAGTTCAAATTGTAGGTTGCAACTTGCTTGCATGAAGTTGAAATTGCTAGTGGTCACCTGTTAGCCATAAGGCGGTGAATTCATTACTGGACCTTGTACACACTGCTTATCAAACTATGGGAGTTGGTCATGCCCAAAGTTCTTACCTTAACTGTAAGAAAGGGGTTGCTGAAGGCAGTTTCAAAAACTGAATGGCTAAAGTTATTGTCTTATAATATTTGTAAACAATTTAATTTATTTCTCTTTTTCTCATTTAACATATTTCTATGTTTTATATTTTTTAGTATATATTCCTCACTTTTTTTTAAACCATTGGCCCATGGGCATGTCTAGGCTCAACAATGTGCTTAAGCCAGGCTGTGCTTGGTCCTAGGCCCCGGACATCTAAAGCCTTCACCACCCTAACATGACTGTATGGAACTTCTCAGTTTGCAGTGAAAGAATTCTGTTAATCATGTGATTCTAATTTTGTTTTAGTAAAACAAATAAAGCAAAATGCCTACAGCCTAATTCATATGTTGATTGCTCCATTTAGGTTCAGCTGCTTCCTGTATGAGTAAGATATAGTGTAAAGAAAATTTCTGAAGTGCTGTTGGTTAGAAAGAACAACCAAGATAAGTGCATAAAATTCTATGGATCCATCTATAGTGAAGCTTCTGGAAGATGACGAGGTTTTCTCCTCTCTTCTTTATACTTTCTTTCCAGAAAATATTTGCTGTTACTGAATTGGGCCTTAACTTATCCTGTCACTGTGTTCGGGTGTCCACAGGATGAAAGTATGCATTCAGGAGCAGATGTGGAAGCATTCCAGGCTGCATTAAATAGAGACATAGGAGGAGATACTTCAACTTCTTAGCTGTCTGGTTCAGACACAGGTACCCATCAGAATCTTAGGGAGTATAGGAAAATCATATTGACTGTTGTTTCTTGTGATTTTTGTATTTGCTTGGTAAATTCTCAGTTGCACATGCTTTGTGCCACTATGACTGTTTCATTTTTGTCCGAAGGAAGCAATAATTCATTGAGCCATTCGTTACCAAAGTGGCCAACTTCTAGCCATGACAACCAAAGTGACTGTCAAAATCAAGAGCCTAAAGTTGTGCAGCAGCAAGAGCAACGACATTCATCTGAAATGGAGCAGCAGCCACAGCAACCTCTTGTTGAACAACTACATAATGTTGCTTCCCAGGATGTGATTAATCTCCCTTCATCTCAGAAACAATCTCAAGATGAAAGTGTTCAAGGCCATACTGTACAAGCTCCCCATCAAAATTCTCAAAAAAAATGGAATTCCGAATTCTGAAAAAGATCCAGTCTTCAACCATGAGGCAGTCAACAGACATAATCCCAATCATGAATCTCAGTATGCAAAGCTGCAGCAGATGAGTAATCAACAGGCCAATGTCAATGAACAGCCTGGAAGTCAGGTCAATCGGAATAAAAAGGTACCGATTGCCATGTTGCTCCCTATGTTGATTCCCCAGCTTCCCAAAGACAGAGCCATGCAACTTCAAACTTTATTTAATAAATTGAAGGTTGGTTTCTCAAACGAATTTCACTACCATGTCCATTCCCCCTCTTTTGGACAAAATTTTTTAAGTTGTGATAGTAGGCTTAGCCGTTTAGCCATACTACTAATTTTTTGTTTTGTCAATTTTGTTGCTATTTATTATAGAAAGATGAAATGCCCAAAGATCAGTTTCTGCAGCTTATGAAAGGTATTGTAGGGTATCAGATACTTGGATTAGCATTAACGAAAGTGCTATTACAGGTAGGCTGAGAGCATGATTTGTATAGTGTTAGAGATGGCTTCTTAATTCTCGATGTCATGGTTATGCTAAGAATAGTCTTTTTATACTGTATAGACAAGATCCAACCCAGGACCCGCTGGGCAGCAGAATCCTCCTGTAAGGATGCCAAATGTTAATTCAGGTGCAACAAAATTTAATGATCCCCATGCATTAGCACAGCTGCATCAGAGAAGTATGAATGCTGCTGCAGATCAATCTAATAATACTTCTTCAGCTGTCCAAGTAAAGAATGAACCAACCTATCCAACTATGGAAATTAATGCTAAAAAATCTCTGGAACTGGATGTTCAAGTAGAATCTCAAGGACTGCAACTAAATCAGTTACCATCATCCAGTTCTAATGCTGTTAGTCAAGAAATGGAAAGATCCTCACTTCACTTACAAGGCCTTAATAAGGAGCAACAACAGCATCTACATTTCCCTTCAGCATATGGTAGCAGTGGTGGTAATTATAACCCTTTTTCGGGATCAACTAGTAGTTCCACATCATCTCTCAGACCACAACCTCTTGATTCACACATGAGGCAAATTCCACATCAGAGCATCAGTCCACACCAATTACGTGGGACAACACAGGGTTTGATTGGTTTGACAAAACTTGATCAGCAAAATTCTTTCAATGATCCCAAGAGAATGCCTGGTGGATTTGTGTCCCCTGTGGTAAACAATACAGCATCACAACAAGCTACAAATTCTTGGCAACCATCAGCAAACAAAGAACAAAATTCAGGGTCATTTTCATCTGTTCCATATGTAAAAAAGGAGCCTAATGACCTGTCTACTGAGCAGCAACACAGGCATAATTTGTCTAATCAAGGCACCCTAAAGGAGGAGTTTTCAAGAGGCCTTCCAGCATCCACAAGTATGCCGCATACAACATCTTCTAGCTTGCTGCCTCTCAATTCTTCTTCCCCTTCTGTATCTCAACTTGACCCTAGTGCCACTGTAAGTTAGAAACTAATGTGCATGTTTTTGTCCAAGATATAATTGCTTACTTTTTGGAAATCAAATAGGATCCAAATTTGTTTTTATTTTCATGGGCATGATGCATCCTTATTACCACAATATATTGAAGTCATCTTAACCATAAATTTACAGAACACAGGTCTTTTAGTCATTTGAATTCAGGAAACGACATCCCTTTATTTATATGGTTTCTAGAAAAAAAACTTCTTCACTATTATTATAATTCCGTGAAACATTTTGTGATATTAGACTTTCGGTATTGAAGTAATCAATATTTGTTTCTAGAAAAAAAACTTCTTCACAATTATTATAATTCTGTGTAACTTTTTGTAATATTTGACTTTTAGTATTGAGGCTTGTGTGTACATTATTTAGTTGTTATTGACTCTGATATTAATGTCCAAGTCTCCTATATTTGGAAGACATCTCTAAAAAGTCATGTTTTTTAAATAATTTTTCTTTGCTGGAATCTCCCTAGTAGCCCACCCAATTAGCCTAGCACTTAGATTTTGACTTTTTTATAACTAACATATCACTTGTCAAATTGCTCTTGCCTTGAGATGCATACTATTAAGCATTATTAACATTTGACATCAAAGATATTTCAAGTTGTGATGAAGAGAAACATGGGTATAATTATGTGTTTAGTTTCCCTTTGATAATATCCTTGGGCTTCCACTTTTATGAGCATTGCTATTATGAAACATGAATTTTCATTTTCATTTTTTTTTTGCAATTTTCCCCCTAAAATTCCTAGATTAGATATCACACTGAACATAGAGCAAGCCTTGTGTTTCTAATGATATCTTCATACTTGGTGATACCTAATTTCCTTGTCCCCTTTTGTATTTTATCAGTTAACCTCTCAGATCCAATCAAACACATCTGTTATAAATGCAAGGACACCTCTGAAAAAGCCTTCCCCTGGCCAGAAGAAACCAATTGAAGCACTTGGTTCTTCACCTCCTCCTCCAAGGTGATGTCATATTCTGCTGTTTCATGATTTACTTGTTTCTGTGTTAGTTTTTTAATCTCTCGCTGATTTTGATTTGTGCATGTGTGCTTTGTTATACTACAGTAAGAAACAAAAAGTGTTTGGGGCATCTCTCGAGCCAAGCATTGAACAGCTTAATGATGTTACTGCCGTTAGTGGTTTTGATCTTAGGGTATGATACCTTTTCAGGTTGAACTAACTGTTGAGTTGGAAATGTGTACTTTTCTATTTTAAAACCTGACTCTGTGTTTCTCTCTTTTATAGCAGGAGGAAGAACAATTATTTTCTAGGTCCAAGGAGGACAGTCGAGCTTCAGAAGCATCTCGCAGAGTTGTGCAAGAAGAGGAGGAAAGTCTGATTTTGCAGAAAGCTCCATTGCAAAGAAAATTGATTGAGATTAGTTAGTCCTATTTATGCCAAACCCCTGTCTGTCTTTGAAATAATCTGGGTCTGTACTAAGTCCCACGAAGTCTAATAGCTGTTCCATGTTGTAACTTGTGGCAGTAACTGAGTGTGGCTTGAAGAGTATGAGTAATGATTTGGAGAAATGCTTGTCATTGGTGAGATTCAATCAATTTTTCAATTTTTATAGCAATAGTGGGGTTGTGTGTAATCTTACGTTTGAAAGTAAATGTTCAGTGTGTTGAGGAAAGAATGCGTGGAGTAATAAGTAATGTGATTAGAATGTCAAAACAGGTTAGTTATTTTCTCTAACTGCTTGCATGAATAGTTTTTTTCATCAATGTATAAAATTTCTTATTCCCAATAATTTCCTTACCAGCGGGTTGATTTGGAGAAGACAAGACATCAGACTGTTGTCACTTCAGATGTCCGGCAGAAAATCCTAACAATGAATAGGAAGGCAAGGGAAGAATGGGAGAAAAAACAGGCAGAAACAGAAAAGGTCCAGAAACTAAATGATGTGGGTTCCACTTCTTGGAATTCTGTGGGGATTTAATGACAAGCCTTGTCCATGCATGTTTTCTATGCATTGATATTTTTTTATTTTGCTTCTTCAACCTCTATGCTTATCATTTAAAACCTTGTAATGCTATTCTTAAGAATAGATAGATGGTAATGCTGGGATTGATGGTGACAAGGAGAAGGATGAGGGTCGCACTAAAGCAATAAAGGTATTATAACTTTTTTTTTTTGGTAGTAAGGTATTATCTCATTTTAGGTATCATATTTCATCTTTATGTACATGGGAAATCTTATCTTTGATCAGTAATATTCTGCAGGTGAACAAAGAAGTGGATGACAAGATGAGGATAAATGCTGCTAATGTTGCTGCCCGAGCTGCTGTTGGGGGAGACGACATGCTGTCAAAGTGGCAACTTATGGCCGAGCAAGTCAGACAGAAGAAGCGTGGAGGGGGAATGGATGCTTCATCTGGTTCTCAGCCAGCTAAAGATGTGAGCCACAGATCTTCATCAACATCTGGAAGGAGTACAAAAGATAATCAAGCAAGGGGGAAAAAAGGTCCAACTGCTGGTGGGTTTCTTCTGTTATTTATCTATCATTCCACCTGAGTAAGAACTAAGAACTCAATGGAAAGATGGGCATTCAAATTTAGATATCGTTACCACTCAGCAAACTGAGATTCTTGTGGCAAAAAATTTAGAGGTGGAAAAAAATAGGACTTCAGGATATATCACATAGAAGGAAAGAACTAAGCTTTGGCTAATATCCTTTTTTTGGATAGCAAATGTTTTGGCAAATATAATTAACCAAATGAAGAATATCCTCCTCTTGCCAAATTTTTATAAGACAATTTAGAACAATGTTGCATGTTCTCCTCCAATTTAGTTGGATAAACTGATTTTGCTAATCCAAATGTGCATAAAATAGTATTGTAAAATTGCAACTTCATTAAACTTTACACCTCCACCTTCACTGGAGGAGCAAATTATGTTTGGTTTCCAGAGAAGATACTATGTGTACACCCATTGTCTGATTAAGTTGTGCAACCTTTTAGTTGATGCTCTATCCCTTTGATGTTATATGCCAACAGGGACTGGTCGAAATTTTGGGAGAAGTCATGCCACAACACCCCAAACTAGCTAGCTCGAAGCATATCTGTCAAGGATGTGATTGCAGTCCTGGAGAGGGAACCCCAGATGTCCAAATCATTTCTCTTATATCGATTGTATGAGAGAAATCATTCTGACTGAATAAGGTAAAGCATTGGATTCACTTGAACTTTTATTATTGCAGCTCAAATTTCTGTATTGTACTATTTCTATCTCCAAATATTTAGTAGCGGTGATGCACTGGATTCACTTGAACTTTTAATTTTACAGCTTAAATTTCTGTAGATAACGTGATGTACATCAGCAGGTGTGTGAAAAAGATTTGTTACACATTCAGTGGAAGGAGACTTTAAATTAATTTTTCTTCCCTTTTGAGTTTTAACAAACATTTCAATTTCTCCTAGAGGTGCCCAACTGGACGGAAAATGCTTGTTTCACAACAGTCATCCCTCATATCTCCGGAAGAATCGCAATGTGTGCAATCAGAGAATGAGGTGGGACTTAATATAATCGGATGGTCAAAATTGTGTAGATGTCAGTAAAATTACGTGTTTAAATGTATGTATGTATCTTGTATTATTCCCACTATTTATTTTTAAGACTACTTTTGATCTACATTTCTAGACATTTTAAGGCAGGGAATGAATCAAACTAGCTTGGGAAGTGGTAACCTTTATGTAGCTGTTCAGCAGATTCATAAACTGGAGATTTTTCTTGTTTATTAAATGGATCGAGTTTGAACACGTGAATTTATTTCAGACGCGCACTTCGGTTGAGAAATTAATTTCAATTACTTATCCTCTGCAAATTGAGAGTGAAGTAGAGAGAAAAGAAATAAGAAGGGTAAAACTAAAAGTAAAGTAGAAAAAAATGAGATGCTTGTATGAATAGCAACAAGAGAAATGATAAACTATAATTCATGAACATTTTGATCTTTGCAATCAATATTTTGATGGAGATTATTGGATTTATTTTGACAATGAGTTGGATGATATACGTTATGACATGTTTGTTGAGTTGTCTATGATCCTGTTTGAGTATTGGCGCGACACAAGTTTGTTGACTTATGATATTGTTGATAATTCATTTCTTACGTGTCTTTGAATTGCATGCGTTTAAGCTCCATGTATTTAATGTGATTTACATAAGGTTTAGTTTATCTGGTCAGAAGATATGTCTGTTGTACAACATCTTTCTCAAATCATGATTAATTTCGTCATTTTCATATTTCAATTGTTATTATTAATACATTATGTTATTTTTGTTTTTTTATGTTTCGTCTATTATGTTTGTCTCTCTAATTATTATTATTAGTATGTTTCATCATTTTGTTATGTTTTAATTATTATGTTTATCTCTTTAATTGATAGTATTTTTCATTATTTGAATGTTTTAATTTCTTCATATAATATAATTGAGATATAATAATTATATATTTAATGTGTTTTTTATCCATCTATTTTTTTAATCACTTTATCTTTTAATTTATTTTAACATTATTATTTAATTATTTTAAAACTATTAAAAATTATTAAATCAATAAAAGTTTTGTTATTTAAATAAATTATCTAAAAATATATATTTTTAAAAACAGTTAATAATAATAAAAGAACATAGTGAAGTCGAGATTTCAGTATCCGATTTCTTAACGCAAAATGATTTTTTTAAAATAATTAATAATAATAATAAATAATAATAATAATAATTTAAAAATAAAATAAAAAAGACGAAGGTGAGAAGTCTGAAACCAATTCTCATACTTCTCACAATTTTAAAAATATGTGCATTTTAAAATTTAAATTACAAAATGAGTGTAGGTAGGAATAAAGGGGTATAAAAAGGTCTAGTTTGGAAAGAATTCCCTGATTTTGATTATATATACAATTTTTTTTTAAATATAAGGTTGATTGGATAATTAAGAAAGAAAAAAAAAAATTGGGTATTCTCATTTTTAACAAAAATTAACAAACTAATAATAAACATTTATAATTTAAAAAATACAGTTTTTTTTTTTATGTATGTATCATGATCCAATGTCATTGTAACTCTTGGTCCTCAACAACGTTTGCTGGGTGACTTTAAGGTTGTATCATTCGAAAGTGTCGCATAATACGAAGCAACCAGCAACGTCAAGATAACTATTATTCGATCGCCATGAATGCGCGTCCACGCGACCATGCAAGCATATGCAAAATTGCAAACGCTTTTCTAATTGCATGTGCTTAGTTAATGATATATATGTTATAATGCGTATACACTTGAGTTTTGCTGGTTGTTCTAATCAAGGGAGGTCCCCGAAGAACTCAAAAATTCAACAAAAAAACGACTTCTAAAAGTGGTTCCCAATGATTTTGTCCGTTTTCTGTGCTATGTGGATTCTGATATATCTTAGTCGCAGACTTGCAGTGCATAGGTTCCTGTGCGAATATTTATTTGCCTTCAAAAATATACCAGTCAGCAGGGATATATTCGTATGTGTTATTTCTGCCTCCAAAAGCTAATCCATAAAGTAATAAATTTGTGGTTTGATATTGAAATACATGTAATTTGGCTGAGACTTAATAAAAATCGTTTTCTTGATAGATGGCCATAGCTTAGATACCCCACACAGGATTCTCACTGTATTGTTAATGATTCTTATTTTTTCCCCCTTCGTCGGTGTTGATATTCTTTCATTTTTTGTCTAGCTAGCACCTTTTGGTGATATTGATCAATTCATGATTGAAACTGATCCAATAGCGAAGGATGGTCCAATCCAACATTAATTTGCACTATTTCATTTCATGAATGATTGCTTTTGGAATAATGGTGGACCTCCAAAAACTCCAGCATGTGAGAATTGATTGAATTTGTTGTTTAGCTAGATGATGGTATACTGCTTCGTACTTAGGCCACCTTCAACTTTGATTATGCTTTGTCTTGATGGATTATCTCGCTTTGTCGAGTTTCTTGTAGTAAGGGGGGACCCAATTGCAAACTCAGCAACGTTTAATGGTTACACCACTTAATTCCAAACCATAAATAAAGTTTGTTCCGCATTCATTTTGGATGTCTAAACATATATACATGGGATTTGAATCCCAATTAAATAATATTTCCTCGTCTGTTACATTTGATATGTTGTTAAGGCCTTACGTTATGATACCATTTATAACGGGAGTTGTTTAAAAAAAATATTTATACGAGAAAATATGATTTTGATTGAAATTTACCTAAAGAAAAGTAGTGAAACAAAATCTAATGGAGTGGAATATAGATTGTCGGATGATATGTCTTAAAACATAGTGAAGAATAACTATAAGTTTGATGGAGGGGTAAACTCATTAGTAGTTTTATGTTCCAGTCATTCCTTATTTTAATTATTTTCCTCTTATTTTCTCCCTTCTTCCTTTCACCTTTATTTTGTTTTAGTTTTTTTTCTTCTTTTTTATCTTTTTTTATTATTTATCATTAGGTTCATCTATCACCAACTCCAATTAACTTGGACTAAAGGTGCTATTGATATTGATGATGATGTTTAAGATTAAGGTGACAAAAATTGGATTATTTATATTAATATCGTTGAAGATGTTCTATCTGTTCCTACTAGAAAAAAGAGAATTGAGAGAAATTTTACTTCATAAAAGAGAAAATATTATATATTAGTCTCACACACAAAAATTAAAAATGCTAAATATTGTTCCTAATTTCATTTTGGGATAGATTGGGGGCGAAATGAATAGAGATATGATAGAAAACACTGAGTGTAAAACTAGGGTCTAGTTTGATGAAATAGAACGTGAAAATGAGTTAGGTTAAGCATGATCCAGTTTTTATATAGATCACTAATTTGCTGGTTCGGTATAGTCTATTGAATGGGTCAAATTGATTTATTTTCTTTTTTATATTAAATTTTATATATTTTACATGCAAAAAAAATTAAAAATTGGACCAAATAGAATTGATGATTTTTGGATTTATATTTTTTTAGTCCAGTTGAAGTGTATGATGAAACGGACAGACCAAATTGACCCAAATTGTTTTGTATTGCAAGTTAAAAAATTCGGTGCAGTCTATCCGGTCATTGAGTCGACCTATTCGACTAAGTCTATTTTGATAGCTGTAAAGGAATTTTTATAATAACTCTAAAAAAATCGCTTTGCTTTTTCTACACCATGTCTGTAAAATTGTACATTTCCACCTAATCTCCATCTTTATTCATTTTTGTTTGGTTTCTATTAATTACTATACGCTTACACATGAAAAAGAAATCCGTAGTGGCTAATTAGTCTGTATATTGAGTTGACAAATTGACCTACCTTACCTCACCTCGCTTTGCTCCACCAAAAGCAAGTGGGAGAGGGCTGGCTTGTTCATGAAATGTGGGTTAAAAAATGTAGTCCACTCTCCACTTCAATTATCATTTATTATCACAGTTTCAAAACTTCATTTATTGCCTTCACAACTTGTATTAAAAAAATTATATTTCTATAGAAAATGACTAGTTTTTTTTCAAGATTTTTTGTTGAGTTTAATTTTTATACACCGTAATAAAAATTACATTTATATGACTTTTAAATAATTATAAAAATAAAAATTTACTGTATATGACATTTATAATTAAATATCAATATAAAGTATACACTATTTAGACTATGTTTGACACATATCTAAGTTAGATTTTAATTTTTTATTAATTGAAAAACTTATTTAATTATTAGATAAATAATTTTTTTAGTAATTTTTAACATTTGTTGAAACGCTAATTTGAGTAGCATTTTTAAAATATTAGTTTTTAATTTTTTATATTTTTTCTTTTTTATCCTTAATATATTTATCAATTTTTTTATTATCATTTTTAAATAAATCATTATTTAATTATTTTTTGGTCATTTTATATTTTATAATTACTTCAACAAATAATTTTATCAACATTTAAAACTTAATAAACTAATTTTTTAACTTTCGGCCAGTAATTTTCATCCTTTAAATATCAGCTAGTCTTTTAGTTTCTACCTAAATTTTTAGTTAATTTTATTCAATATAATCTTAATCTTACTTTTAATATAAAAAATGCTTAATGGGCAAATTCGCTTTAACTTATCATCAACCCTTATTTAACGTAATCTTAAAATTGCTATTTGTAGCAAACTTATTAAAAAAAATTCTACACATTTCACCTTTCTCCTCTCTTTTATTTAGAGGAAATTTACCTTTTTCCTTGCAAAACATTGACGTGAAACACTAGTATGCCGCAATAAGAATCTTATAAGTTAGCCTAATTAAGGTAAAAAAAAAACTCCCTAATTCTACTGATTTCACCTTTCTCCCTATAAAATACTGACGTGAAGTTTGAAGTATCTACAGTTGTGCCCAATCAAAGCTTAGCTTACAAAAATAATTGACGTGAAGTATCTCAGATATGCTTCGCCTTGGGTTGATGTTGAACAAATACACATGAAAATAATTGTATGTTTACAAAAGGAAAAGTATGTCAACAAATTATACTCTTAGAAATATTTTAACGAAGATTAATTTTGAAATGATTTTGAAGTTTAAAGAATAATAAATTTGAGTTACTTAGAAGATAAAATAATTTGAATCACCATTAAGTATTGAAGTTTTCGAATAATTACGAGAAAACGTAAACAGTTAAAGACCAATGCATTTTTTTATGAAGCTTACAAAAATAACCTATACTATCTTCTATGATTTTTTAAACTTATTTTCGTGCACTTCTTAATAAAGTTAACTTTTATAATTAAATTTATAATATAAGTTCTCATATAATAAAAATCTATTAAATAAATACTTAATCAAATTATTTATCCAACAAATCCTATGTATGGCATTTAACCTGTAAGGATAACATTGATAAGTGGTAGGTGGTGGGTCCAGTCCAGGGCACAACCACAATAATGGATAAAGTATCTTTACATTTTATAATACTGCACTATTCAATTCTAAACCGATGGTGCGATAATATCTGAAATTTGAATAGTGTAAATAGCAGTCACCTAAGGTCTAAGGAGGATATGCTAATTCAGCTTTAGAGGGCTGCGGAACTGAGTGGTTCTTCCACTATAACAAGCAATATCTCAGTGGATTTGTTGGTAGAAATGAAATATCTAAACATCTCATATAATTAAAAATATTCTAAAGAAGATTGATTTAATTAATCCAAAATTATTTTTTAGATACTAAAGATACAAATTTAAACATAAACTTACAAAAAAATTATTAAAATTATTTTAATTATTAACATATTGTTTCAATATTGATCAATAAATATCTTGTCACTACATTTGATTACCATTAAATTATTAAATATTAATTAGGAATAAAATAATTGATTAAAGAGAAAATATGTAAATTTAATTTAACAAAAAAGTTCATAAAATATGTATGAAATATAGTAAAAATATATAATTGTAGCGAATATGTGTGTGCGCAAAGATTTTAAATTTATTATACTATAAAAAGATAAATTAATGTTGTCTTAACTTGTTATTTAGTCTTTCCCATGTTATAAAGTAGAAAAATAAAATAAAAGAAGTCTATCATAATTAGTTGAACAGTGTAAATTATCATAAATTTTTTAATATTGAACTTCGAATCTTCTCTAAGAAAAAGCAGAAACAGGGAGAGTCCCATTTTCCACATGCTCATCCTTGATTGTGAACAAAGCAAGGGAATAATTGCCATTTAGTTTCTCTTTAATTGGACAGTACACTTATACATGAAAGAATCCTATGGTCAAGATGTTTATGTATACTTACTACTTAATCATTGTAGTAAGTTTTGTCGAATGGGCCACTAGGAAAACACTAACTAGACAGAAAAGGATTAAAAAAAAATTGAATGGAGTCGTTATCTCGATTAGAAAATACTAGGAAAACACTAACTGAGCAGAAAAGCTTGCATTTCTACTTTTATATTATAAACTAAAATATAACTTAAATATTTGGTCCCTCAATGTAAACAAAATTAAAAAGTGAAGAAATAAATTGAACATTTTTAAAAAATATTATGGACAAAAATCTTCCTTTTAAAAATTATGTGTATGTTTATGTTCACGTTTAACAATGGTCAACAATAACTAACTTAAAGTTATTTGGAAACATTAGGAATTAAAATGAAACTTCTAAAATATAAAATACTAAATCGAATAAAAATTAAAATATAAAGGAATAAATATATATTTTAGCTAGATATTTTTTACTCTAAAAAAAGAATTAAAAAAAGTGTGAAAAATAGCTCAATAATAAAATTGAGTTAAAAAAATGTTGAGAGAGTTGGATGATGCTTAAAAAGTGTGTTAACTATATTATTCTTCCTATACCTCTAATCTTTCATCATTATGTCTCGATTTAGTCCACCGTTGTATACTGATTAGGGACTGCGGTTTTATAATGATTAAAAATGTATTTAGGTTAAAAGTTTAATTATGAATAAACACATATTATATGAGAATTTATATTATAAATTTAATTAAAATAAAATAAAAAGAAATTATATAAGTTATAAGTTATTTTTATAAATCTAAATAAACTTTGCAAAAATTGAAACACTATTTTTTGAGTAAATTTCACTAACACCATTAAAATTGATTGAGGTTGTACATAATTTTTTTTTTAACGTTTACAACAATCTTTCTTATAAGAGTATATAACGTAATATTTTTGAGTAATTAAAGTGATTTAATCTAAGGGTAGAAAAATGAGAGATATTAGAAAAAAAATTGATAAAATTTTAAGAGATATCAATGTAATTTTTACTTTATTTTTAAAGAATGACTTGTGTTATTATAATTTTTTTTAAAAAAAATTTAAATTCTTTTGAATTAATTATATATACCGTATTTATAGTTTTAATCTTTTAAATATACCGCATATACCATATTTATATATATTGGATGTTGTCGAGATTGTGAGTGTGTATTTTAATATTATTTTTATAATAAAAAAAATACTAAGTTGAGATAGTAGTACACGTACAGTGAGCAATAATCTTGAGTGTCTCCCACTTGCTTTTTCTTTCTATATAAGTATACTCCAAAGTTTTTCATAGAACGTGAAATATCAAATATGATATGTAAAGCAAATATTGGAACAAAAGGAATTATATTGATATATATATATATGGCAAAAGAGATACGGTAAATCCACCGTACCTACATTACATATGTAGATAAATCCATGATCTGGGACTATATGGTCTCCAACTCACACACACTAAATTTGCACAAGATATGGCTGATGACAAGTATCTAATATTTAATGGCTTATTGACAACACGGTTCTGCGTCCCATTCACATTGTAGTTATATATCGTCTTCTAAAAGAAACACTCAAATAGAAAGTGTTTGTAATTAAAGAATTTTAACCGGATCCTATGCATTTTCACAAGAAACTGCAGCGTGTGTAGTTATACTTATACATCCAACCATTAAACTATATTAAATTTAATTGAAATGTGATCATTTTTATCATATAAGGAAATGAATTGAATGAGTGAGATCAATGCAGTGACGATAGTAACTCATTTAAGTTTAGATTGGTAGAAAGTGATAGAATGAGTGAGTGGCACAAATGAATTTTGAACGTGTTCCATTGTTTGTATTTTAGCCTTACTTTTTTCATTCCCTTTTATTAATTCCATTGCAATTATTACAAGATATCTTAGATGGGCCCGCAGCCTCAACAGTTTCATAGTTCCATGTCAATAATAAATACCAGCTGCTATCGCTGCGTTTCTGAAGCAACTTCGAAAGAAGCCCAAGACTAAATAGTGCTAAGAACTCTAATGGTGGACAAGATGAATATGCTGATATTCAAGTCCCTTCTGATTTCTTTGCTGCTAGTTTTTTCTAGCAGAAACACCACAGCAGAAAAGAAAACCCATCACACAAAAAACACTTACATAATTCACATGGACAAGTTCAACATGCCAGAGAGCTTTAACGACCATCTCCTCTGGTTTGATTCATCACTAAAATCAGTATCAGACTCAGCAGAGATGCTCTACACATACAAAAAAGTAGCTCATGGCTTCTCTACAAGGCTAACTACGCAAGAAGCAGAGTTACTCTCAAAGCAACCTGGTGTTCTCTCTGTCATCCCAGAAGTTAGATATGATCTTCACACAACTCGAACACCAGAGTTTCTGGGGTTGGCCAAATACAGGACTCTTTCACAGGCCTCTGGAAAACAAAGCGATGTGATTGTGGGAGTGCTAGACACTGGTGTGTGGCCTGAACTAAAGAGCTTCGACGACACCGGACTCGGGCCAGTACCGAGTAGCTGGAAAGGTGAGTGTGAGAGAGGTAAGAATTTCAACCCATCAAACTGTAATAAGAAACTTGTTGGTGCAAGGTTTTTCTCGAGGGGCTACGAGGCGGCCTTTGGACCGATCGACGAAAAGACGGAATCAAAGTCACCAAGGGATGATGATGGCCACGGAAGTCACACCTCAACAACGGCAGCAGGTTCTGCAGTTGTAGGAGCAAGCCTCTTTGGTTTTGCTAATGGGACAGCAAGAGGCATGGCCACACAAGCCAGAGTTGCAACTTACAAAGTGTGTTGGCTTGGAGGGTGCTTTACATCAGACATAGCTGCTGGAATCGACAAGGCCATTGAAGATGGTGTCAACATCCTTTCCATGTCAATTGGGGGAGGTGTGATGGATTACTACAAAGACACTATTGCAATTGGAACTTTTGCAGCCACTGCCCATGGAATACTGGTTTCCAATTCAGCAGGAAATGGTGGGCCTAGTCAAGCAACTTTGTCTAATGTGGCACCATGGCTAACCACAGTGGGTGCTGGAACTATAGACCGTGATTTTCCTGCCTATATCACCCTTGGAAATGGAAAGATGTACACTGGGGTGTCACTTTACAATGGCAAACTCCCACCCAATTCTCCACTGCCAATTGTTTATGCTGCTAATGTAAGCGATGAATCCCAAAACCTGTGCACCAGAGGTAGTTTGATTGCAGAAAAAGTAGCCGGAAAAATCGTGATATGTGACCGAGGAGGGAATGCTAGGGTGGAAAAGGGTTTGGTGGTGAAGAGAGCTGGAGGCATTGGGATGATACTATCAAACAATGAAGAGTATGGGGAAGAGTTAGTTGCTGACTCTTATCTCCTCCCTGCAGCAGCTTTGGGCCAGAAATCAAGCAACGAGTTAAAGAAGTATGTTTTCTCATCTCCCAATCCCACAGCTAAGCTTGGATTTGGTGGCACCCAGTTAGGGGTTCAACCATCCCCAGTGGTTGCAGCTTTCAGCTCAAGAGGGCCAAATTTGCTCACACCAAAAATACTCAAACCAGACCTGATTGCTCCAGGAGTCAACATCCTAGCTGGGTGGACTGGTGCAGTTGGACCAACTGGCTTGACTGAAGACACCAGACATGTGGAATTCAACATCATTTCAGGCACTTCCATGTCCTGCCCCCATGTCACTGGCTTAGCTGCCCTTCTTAAGGGCACTCACCCAGAATGGAGCCCTGCAGCTATAAGGTCTGCCCTCATGACCACATCCTACAGAACCTACATAAATGGCCAAACCATAAAAGACGTCGCCACCGGGCTACCGGCTACGCCCTTTGATTATGGGGCCGGACACGTTGACCCAGTGGCTTCGTTTGATCCTGGTCTTGTGTATGATACTACCGTGGATGACTACTTGAGCTTCTTCTGTGCCTTGAACTACAGTTCCAATCAAATAAAGCTTGTTGCAAGAAGAGACTTTACCTGCAGCAAAAGGAACAAGTACAGAGTGGAAGATCTCAATTACCCATCTTTTGCTGTTCCTTTCAACACAGCTTATGGAGTAAAGGGTGGTTCTCGCAAACCAGCCACCGTCCAATATACAAGGACTTTAACAAACGTGGGTGCCCCGGCAACGTATAAAGTTTCGGTGTCGCAGTCTCCCTCGGTGAAGATTACGGTTCAACCACAAACACTTAGTTTCAGGGGGCTTAATGAGAAGAAGAACTACACAATTACGTTCATGTCTTCGTCACAGCCTTCTGGAACCAACAGCTTTGCTTATCTGGAATGGTCGGATGGGAAACATAAGGTTACTAGTCCCATTGCTTTCAGCTGGACTTAAACTCTGATTTTTAAAGGCCCTAACTTTGAATTACCTGTTGCAAGCAAACGTGGTCGTGTTCATGAATAATTGTATCTCTTTGTTTTTCTTCTACTTTTGGTCCAGCAAAAGGGGCACCGATGTTATGTTTCTCTTTGCTGTACTCCTTTGAAAATTAGTACAGAATGATTGTACAGAAAAGAAACACGGTAATGGTGTACCTGAATAAATGACAGTAAGCTCTTTCTTATCCCACTATGCGGAATTGGTAGTCCCCCTTGGGTTATAAGGTTATTCATCTATATCCCCAAAGATCAATAAAACAACTACACTTGCCATGATCTGATAGACATTTACCTAATCAAGAACTTTCTAATGGTGTGCTCCAAAGTTTAATTTCAGTATAAATTATATGGCAATATGATCGTTATTATAGGTTAAAGTAATTAAGTAAATGAAATAATTTTTTAAGATCCCGTGTTCATTAGCCACTTGGTGAACTGAGCAGGCTTGAGATTGAGTCTTTTTGACAGGTTCAACATATTCTTGTTTTCTTTTATTGCTCTTTCCAATTTCCATCCAATCCATCACCACCCTAGACTCCCATTTTTTGTATTTATTTTTTTAAAAAAAGAAAACTAATCAAGAAATTTAACACAAAGAACAAATGAACAATCTCTAAATAATTGATAAACTTTATCTTTATTTATTAGAATAAAAAAAAAGTAATCTTTCGAACTCAACCAACAAGTTACAGGACACAATTTTATCATTGTGTCAAGATTCACTCATAATAATTGAAAACATGGCCATTAATAATTCAATTACTTAATTGATTCAAGACTTCGGAAGATTGATTACAGTAGCATATGAATCCACTGGGTTGATTAGATTGTTACCCCAACTTAAAAGTATCAAAAGAAGAAAAAAAAAAGATTGTTAGCCTAACTTCATGTAGAAAAGCTTAACATATAAAGAAAAAAAAGGGAAATTTGATTTGGCTTATTGGAAAGAGAGACGAGCTGTAGCCTTAAACGCGAAAATAATACTGAAGTTATTAAGTGTACACTTTAAAATGAAATCCTTCATGTATAATGCATTTTCTTGAACCATGTTCGTTAGCCAATGACTTCTAAATTAAAAAGACAACCAACGTAATGAAATTTACAAATAAAGCTCAAAAGTTCAATATGACTACTGTATTCTTACAATTCCATTTGATACGTTATACAAGCAAAAACACATGGTGCGTTAGAATAATTGACGATGTTATTAAAATCAAACCATACATCACTGGGATTAAGATCCTCTACAGTTAAAAATAAAACTGCATGAGATTTCAACCATTCCTTTAATTACAATATATAAAGGAGAGAAAAAAACTTGCATGGATGGTGAAATTTGTAACTGCACACGGTGCAGTATTTTCTAAGCTGCAGGAGATCCATTTCCTGCCTCACTCAGGGTCCTCTATGGCCTGACAGACAGGAAGATAGTACCTATCAAGCTGCCAATATCTTTGTTTCACACCTTCCCAAACGTGTTCTCCCAAACAATTCTTAACCGGCAATGTGGAATCAATTGTGTGGAATACCCCAAATTCTCAAGTTCAAGAGATACCAAATGGCAGCAAACAACATGGAAAAACGCATTACTGCCACAAAGGCCTTTGAAGAATGAGTAGATACCACCAGGCTTCAACAATGCCGGGAGATGCTGATGGAACTCCCTCAGATCTTTGTGGTACTCCCCATAGGTGTCGAAGAATATTCCTGAACAAAATTTACACCAATGACCCATATCAAAGACATAATCCAGATTTAGATACAAATACAACAATAATAACAAAGAAGTCTTTTTCCACTAGGTAAGATAAGCTATATGGATTGCATGATTGTGATGCTAGTAGACTCGACTCTTTTAGAGTTTGAGTTAAGGTCACATAACTATAAAAACTAACTCATAAGGTGAGGGTTACTCCTCACTTATATACAATATTTTGGTTACATTACTAGTGAACATAGGATCTCTAACACACCACCTCATACCTAACATTAGACGCCTAGAATGTGAAGTTTGTAGAATTGGACATTTACAGGTGATTGCAGGACATTTGTGGCTGGTTCAATATCAGCCCAATAATAGGAGGCCAACTGATAGACCCAACAACAATTGTTGGAAAAGGCTCTAATATCATCTCAGAATTTTAGTTTAAGTCTAACACAGTTCGAAAAATAGATCATAGGATGAGGGTCCTCCACTTATATACACTATTTAATTTAATATATGTACAAGTAAACAAATAAATAAAACAAAATAACATTGCTATGTTTTTCAAAGAAGAATATCCAATCAATTGTAATAGTATGTGTAATGCTGCAATCAAGCATTGACGTTTATGAAGATAAAGATTAGACGAATAGCAATTACCATCATATGTTTCAAGCTGAGGCAGAACATCTTGCCATCGTCCAAAAACAATCTTGACATTTTCCTTCTGGCCCCAACCGGAGCGAAGCATGCGTTCATAAACCTCAGGATGAGCCTCAACAATGGTGTGTGAAGCAGGTGCATATCGCTGAATGGCCGAATCCACGAGCCCCATACCAAACCCAATATTGAGTACGTGGCCATCTCCGGAACAAACCGCCTTAGCATGAGCCTCCATCAACGGATTTTCCCATGCCATCATCACAGCCTTGCTTTCAGAGTCCATAAGCTTGTCTTCGCTAAAACTCACCCTATCTTCCAAATAATCGTGAACGGAATCGCCGTTCTTGTTTTTCTTCCTCGAAATTGTTTACAGTATCAGTTCAGCTTGGATCCCTGACAAATTGAAATGAAATCAGATTCCAATACTAGTATTTTTTTTTTAAGACCGATGTTAGTTGTTAATTTGTTAGTTTTTGTTAGTGGGAGACGTCCTCCCACCTTCTCCCTTCAACCACCAAGCCAACCTTATAACTCCTCCCAATACTCGTAATCTGAAATGAGAATGTGGAGAGGGAAAGTGTACCGGCGTTGAGGAGAAGCTCGAAGGCTTCGTTGTGGCCTTCTTGCATGGCGTAGTCGCCGGCGGAGAGGTTGGAGGGAGAGAGAGCGTTCCAGGGAGCGCCGGCGGAGAGGAGGAGGGTGAGGACGGGTGCATGGCCGTGCTTTGCGGCGTGCATCAGAGGATTGAGGCCATCGCCGTCGAAGTGGGTGACGTCAGCGCCGGAGTCTATAAGAGACCTCACTTTCTCCTTTTATGGCCGCCTCGCATAGTTGCTCCTCCGCTTCTTTCAGCTTTGTTTGCTTGCGCACCTCAAACCCTCAACCGGGGGGGAATGAATTTTGCATCACCCGTTTTAAATAAATAGTCATTTTATAATAGTAATTGATGAAGATTAATGAATGAATGAATTTGTTTAATTTTTTATATTTTTAAAAATTAAAATTTGAATTTTTATTTTTTAGGAATAAAAAATTTTATATATTAAATGATAAAAATGATTATTTATATTAAATTTTAGATAATTAAATAATTTTGTGAATAATAAGAATATTATAATATTTTTATCATAGTAAAAATAAATTAAAAATATATAAAATTTTAATCTTCCTATTAAAAAGATTTTGTAGAAAATTGTTTAATAAAACATTTTTGGGATATTAAATATGAAAAATTAATACAATGAAATGAATTGATATGATTGATAAAAAAAATTAGAACAATTTTTTGAAATTGTTAATTCAGTGAAATGATATGATCCGATAATTTTTTTTATATCTTTCAGAATTTTAAAGAAACTTTTTATTAACTATTTTAATTTTGAAATTATTTGTTTTTTTTAATTCTAGTTATAATAAGTAATGTGAAAGAAAATCAAATAAAAAATTAAGATTGATTCTTATGATATGAAACAAAAATGAGAGAATATTAAAATGTCCTTTTTATGGCTACTTTTTTTTTGGTAACGTATATTTCATATTAAATTATATATATATATATATATATATATATATATATATATATGATATGTTAAAAATATGTTGATTAAAATAATATATTATTTTTTTATAATAATGATATTAAAATTTTATAAATAATAATTTATGATTAAATATGGTGTGAAAATGTAATAATTAAACTTTTTTTTAACATAAGCATTGGGATTTTTATAAAAAAAATAGCGTTGGAAACTTAAATTATACTAACTTAATAAGAATTAAGAAACAAATTAGTGAAAGCTAATACTTCTTTCGGACTCAGTTATAGGATTTTTTTAAATATATTTAAATATAAATAAATTTTAACTGTATTTATTCTATTTAATGATATCATTTTAAAAATATATTTTAATTAATTAATATTTTTTAATGTCTTTTTTATATTTTTATATTAAATTTTAACAAAAGTTAGTTAAAAAAATTTTAATTGTAATTATTAAAACTAAATAATATTTAGTAAGTTCTTAATTAACACAAAAATTAATTAATTGTTTTATATTTGAATTTGGAGAGAGAAAGTATGTGAGTAACAACTGCAGTGAATTTATTTTTTTACACAACAAACCGCAGAAAGTTTTAGGAAAAGTAATAAATGGTTGTAAATAAAGCATTAAACATGTTAAAGGTTAAATTTGTGAGACATTTATTTTTACCTATTTAATAATTGGGATGAGTCAAATATTAAAATATAAACATACTTAAATATATTAAACTTTACTTATAAAATTTTGAGTGTGTTGATTGACTCTTTAATATATGAATTGGTTATTTTTATGTTAGATGCATATTCAAGAAAATATTGTGCTAATGATTATTATGATTTTAACAATTTTAAGTTGTTAAATTATGACCTTAAATAAATATATCTGTAAAAAAAACAAAACTATATCGGTCATTTACTCTGGTGGAAGCTTCTTCATCCCACGAATTGTTTCTAATGATAGCCAGGGTACTGTAGTAAACGACGCCGTACCAGCTGACACAGACATCATCTCACGCGTGCCGTATATCCAATCATTCATAGTTTTGGTTCATCGCAAATTGCAATTGCCCAAAATAATTTTGGGAGAACAAAACACAGAAAAATAAGAACTTCTCTTCTTGTAATTAGGTTTCGCTCCAACTAATCGGATCCATCATTTAATTCACCACCTTCCCCTGTAACCCAACACAGATTACATACATCGGATTCATCGATTCTTTCCTTCTCCAGATTCCGATTATTGTTAACTATCATATTATTGTTATTCAATATTCATGGCGTCGAGTTTTGATCGATGGGAAAAAGATCCTTTCTTTAACGCCGCGGAAGAAGTTCAGGAATCTGCAGACAGGTACTTATCATTCTTCCAATGAGGTTTTCCATTTGTTTTTCGCCTTTTTCCTGTTTTATTTAATCTTCAATTTGTTTTCCTAAGGAAATGTAGGGATAACATAATAGAATCTTTCCAAGTAATTCCATTTTGGATTAAACAGACGCACTTGCCAAATTCTATCCTTCCTTTTGTTTTTTTATTTCCAATTTAACTCAGATTGAAATTTGAAACGCTTCATGTTTTTGAGTTCATCTGGGTGCACAATCTTAAAAAAAATGGTATTCCTCAGATTTTGTTTTTATTGATTTGCTATGGTTGTTTTTTCAAGGATGGAATCTACGTATAGAACATGGATTCATGCAATGAGAGATACGTCCAGCCCATGGAACTGTGATGAACTCCGCCGAGATCTACAAACTACCCTTGGCACTGCTAAATGGCAGGTAATTTCTCTTAGAAAATGTACTTTCACTTTTTTGTGTCATCGTAACGAGCATGTGGTTGCATTTGGATGGATAATGCAGTTAGAGGAATTTGAACGGGCAGCTAGGTCAAGTTATAGCAAAGTTTCAAGTGAGGATGCGAGAAATAGGCACCGGGATTTTGTTCGTGCCATCGGTGACAAGATTAAGCAAGTTGAACATTCGTTACAAGAATCTGTTCATTCAGGTAGCAAGGCATCTCTGCCTTGGACGCGTCTGGATGAAGGAGAACGAGATGAGCTTGCGTCGTTTCTTTTGGGAATACCGGCTGCTGAGGGCAAAGGTCTCATTCAATGTGTTGGCAGTGACGGTGAAAGTCTGCAAACTAATTGTTCAAGCAATTTACATGTTTCATCTGGGTGGGGTTCCTCCGAAGAAGCACTCGAGAAGTCACATGGGCATCGCAGGGCAGCTAGTGCTGATGCTGATATTGGTAATTGGAAAATCACTGTTGCTGACGATGTGCAACAATCGAGTTCCTCCAATGGTTCTTCTGGTCCTACTCCTATGCATAAGGTAGCCAGTCTCTCTGGATTTTTTGGTTCCATGGAAACCATCTCTAAGTTGAAGTGGCCTAAGAATGGTTATAGAAAGCTGAAAGCTGTTAATCCTTGTGAAGAAGTGGATAAGGCACTGCTAGCACCAGCTGGATTGAATGGGGTTTGTTCTTTAGCTGTTTTTGTTTTTACTCTGTTAACAGAGACTTGCTTGTGTACTTTTAATGCTTTTGCTGAAGTATTAATACCTCATGTTTTCCCCCCAAATAAAGGGCATCAAAGCATACTATGAAAGAAGTAAGAGTTGCCTTGACAATGGTGATGAATGTTATGATAAGCAACTCCACGGGTGGTATGGGGCTCTCCATAGGCAGCTTCAAAGATCTCAATACCAAATGCAATACAATCGGCCAGTTCAAATGGCTGTATGGGCTGTTATTCTCCTTTGCTTTATTGGTAGGCTCCTGATCTTAGTTTGTGTCAGTATGTCTGCTGAAATGCATGCACTTTGAAATTGATGGAATTTCACCTTCTTCCCCTCTTTTTGCTTCTTTTCTTTTCCCCCCTATAATTGTAGGGCCTTTTTGATGATGCTTTGCATTTACCGCCCTCCTTTGGTAATACACCATTTTTGTCCCATTTTAGTTTTTCCTGGTTCCTTTGTTCGAGAAGCCTTTTTCATGATATCATTGTTCTTGCTTTTTCATGCTTTCTTTTTGTGCATGATTTTGTTGTGGCTATTATATTTCACATATAGAAATGAAGCTATTTTGAATTTATAGAACTTTATTATATGCTATGCATACTGTTAGGGGAACTCTCAAATATCATATAAGAATGATACAGAATGTGAATGTGAAGTGGTGATATTTAGTCATGATTGCCCCTTCTAAAGTTTTACTAAGAAATTTTATAGTTGGCTGTTTTCCCCTACCAAGGGGTGTTCTGTGTGCATCCATGTGCAGTTGGGCCTATGTCTTGGTCTATAGTACTTGGTAACTGTTTAAAGCTGTCTATATGCCTCACAGGCCAAAGGAATACTGAGAAGCTATGTCAATTCTAAATTCTCTTTGCAATTGTTACTTTATCGTTTCCTTTGTTCTCCTCCCTTTCTTGCAATAGTATATGTTGGCTTACAATTTTGATTTCTCTGCAGTTTTAATTGCTTTTTGCACGATGTAGAAAGGAAGATTTAGATAAATTATCTATCAATTTCTGGATGCGGCAGGCATAATTGGGAATGGACAAACAATCTTTTGATTCGAGTTCATATAATCTATGTTAAGCAAGCGAGAGTTTTTTATCCGGTTTCTCGCTAGCATACATGGTGTCGATAGAACATTTCAAGTGCTTTGATATTACTTAGTCTTCCATTAAACATAGCAGTAGCATTTCCTTACTTTTTCTTTTTCTCTTTTGCCATCTATTTTTCATTCACCTATTCCAGAATGGTCTCATGAAGATTGAAGAGTATTCCCTCTTCGCTGTTGTACTATATCACAAGATGTAAATGACAAAGTCAATGGACATACTGTTGTAACGAATATGATTTCTTCTTGATGCGATACCTGTGTTGTGTACCAAAGATTTTTAAGCTTTTGCATGTACAAAATAAGTTTATTCATAGTTAAAATAAATTAATGGACATACTGTTGTAACGAATATGATTTCTTCTTGATGCGATACCTGTGTTGTGTACCAAAGATTTTTAAGCTTTTGCATGTACAAAATAAGTTTATTCATAGTTAAAATAAATTAATTTGTGAAACTTCTTTAGCTTATCCAAAAGTTTGTTTTTAATTTATACATAAATTAATTTTAACTTGCAGAAAGATTATTTTTATTTATTTATTTATTTTAATTTTCTTCTTGTGTACGTGTTTATGAAAAAGTTTATTTAAACAGGTCCTATCTTGGTTCTAATTAACCAACACTCATGGAATGATGAAATTAATTCAGGGTAGGACACGTATCTAAATATCCATCATCTTATGTGATGGCCTCCATTTTTGTGGAATAAATCACAAAGGGCAGTTAATTAACTGGTTGCAATACCAAGTAAGGAGCTAAGGGAAGTTAATATACTATTATTGGAGGGCTCAAATATGAAAGAATTATTAATCTTGCCTTCTCCAAAGTGAAGTTTTAAAAATTAGAAAGACTAAAATAGAGCAATTTTTTGTTTAAAAAGTCTAGAGCTAAAATTTTTAGAAGAAAAAAAAAACATTTTATCCTAAATGAATAGTAGTTCTTAAAATCAAGACAAATTAATACGGAATGCGCTTCACCCCTACTACCATGAAAAATTATTAAGTGATCCTAGATCATTATAAGGAATGATCCAAGATCACTTCCTAATTTCTCTATTGCTCACGTGAGTTTGGATAGTAAATAAACTTATGCACAAGATGTATATTATATATAGAGAAACACTCTGAAATGTACAAATGTGTGTTTTGATGAGCTTTATTTTTATTTTTTTAGAGAATTTCTTTTAACAAACACGACCATGTACTAGTTTGTGTTAAATAAATTAAAAATCATATGAAATAATTAGATTAGCTGCTATAAACCAATTCTCCATCTTCAAAAAAAGAAAAAAAGCAATTCTCCATCAAGCAGACATTTGAGTCTGTTTGATTACGTGTTAGGAAACCGTTGTACGCATTATGAGAGCAAAACGTGGAAGGAACAAATTTCTATGTTGAGTTAATTATATCCATTAAATTGTGTTCCATCGAAAAATCAAACACATCTGAACTATGCGCTCAATTCCGGAATATATCAGATCCTATGAATGGAAGTGTATTGGAAGGTAGAAATTAACAACTGAACCAAATAAGGGAGTGTTTGAATACTCACTGCAAGTTAAACGTCAATAACCATAAAGACAGATTTGCGTTGGAAGTGTATTGGAAAGTAGAAAATGAGTAAAACAATCACACACTTATTTTCAAAGTGTTCCAAACACAATGGACCCAAAAAAAAAAACAGAGAGAGAGTTCTTCTCATTGAACCCATATTTCATCCTCCAAGAGATAAATATCAACTCTCAAGTCTCAATTAAAAGCGAATACAAATATACAATAAACATTCAGACAGCGAGTCTCAATTATAAGATGAGCTAGCAAGTGAGGCATCGGTAACCAAAATAGAGACCAGCTACAAGAAGTGGAACAAAGAGCTCGTAAAAAGCAAGGGACTTAGACCTTGCACCCTCTTTGATCACGAAGGCACTCATCTTGTTGGTGTTGGATTCCTTGTCCATAACATCCTTCAAGTCTACCTCTTGAACTGTGGCACCTTGGAGGACACCCACTTGGTACTTTAGGACCATATTTTGCGCTGCTTTGCTGTGTCCAATAACGTCAAACTCTTTGGTCGCATCCTTCCCAGCTACCTCTAGAATCACCTCTTCCCCTCCTGGGTGTTCCTCCAAGAACTTTGTCACGTCCAACACCTACAAAAATTCAAACAATCAATTGACATAACCTTTTTTTTGTTCATTCCATATATGCAAAGTATTCACCATTTTTATCAATGACTAATCTCTGCCTACAAATCTAACTGACAAACTGTACCCCTTCGGTTTGAACATGATCTAAGTATAACCGTCCACGATACACAACCCGAAGATCCCAGAATAACAGCTAAATGGGATACGAGAAACTGTCCCAGGAATATTGGGGTTGTTCGGATGGGGTGAAACGCCAATATAAGCCAACTTTAGATCACAAGGAGGACAAATTACACTCTCTTACTTATGTTTTTGGACTAGGTCTCCTACTTCATTAAGCACAATCTAGCCACAAAAACACCAACTTTAATGAAAACTCCTCTACTAACTATATTTTTTATATGTCCATGGTTCCAGCTCGCAAAAGCTTGTTAATTTTTAGAAATCATATCTTAATTAATTACTAAAAAATAAAAATAACAATATCGAAAAATCTATATTTAATCTTTAAAAAAATCTGCCACTAAAACTTGACTTCAAAATTAGCAAGGTAAAACAAATTTTTGTTATTAAACTTGGTTACTAATTCATCCATTTTTATGAGTGTGTATGAGACACAAATTAAGACGGTACTACTTACTCTGCCATTGATCACCAGCCAACAGTCTTTGTTGGATTTATGTTGGGCAACCTGTGAGAGAGTGAAAACCCTTTGTTCTGCCATGCTGCCTAATTAATGAGAGCTCGGGCGTAGTTCCTATAACTCACGAAAAGAAATGTTCTAGTTTGAAACAATAAGATACGTGCCAAAATTTATAAAATGGTGGTAGATAAGTTGCACTCAGTTACTACTACCACGTTTTTTCTTCCTCCGAGGGTTATCAACTACCGGTCACCACGTGGATAGGAAGATCTAAGTGGCTCGATCAATGATTAATTCCATAGCATCGTCGTCCAAAAGATTTCGAAGATATATAGAGATAATTCCATTTAATTAATTTACTTGCCATGGATTTATTTCTATATTTTAAAAGATATATAGTTTTATATTTTACTGCATAATGTAAAGTTGGTTTATCATTTGATAATTATGCATTGCTTAAAAGAATAATAAAAGTTTAAGGGAATAATAGAACTCAAAATATATATGAATTATTTAATTAAGATGTAACATCATAGGAACCAATTAACATAAGATAAAAACTAAAAAAAAATCCACTTCTAAACACTTAAAATCACCAAAATTCCAATATATAACTCTGTTTAACCTCTAAAAAAACTGCCACAAATTTATACACTTAATCAAATTATGATAGTTAATTAAAAGGGTGTAACTCAATTTTGAACAATCATCGTTAGTGTTGAAATCCCTAACAACTGTCTTCAATACTTATAGATAAAAAAAAATATTGTTCGTTACTATACTTTTTCTTTCTTTCCAAATTCCACACCATCAAATACACCATTTCCTATCTCATCTCTATTTCCGCTTGTTTCTCTTGCACCAAACGAAGCGTACATATCAAACAATCATTAATGTCATAAACTGTTTACCAAGTGCAACCATTGCCCAAGAAATGAGAGCTGTAACCAGCACTGTAGTGCTACGATTTGAAAGGACAATAATCGGAAGTCGGAAGTCACAATTACTATCTCCACAGGCTTCTTGTTATTACAAATTCAATTTATCTCAATAGGCCAACTAGGAATTTACCAAGTACAAACGCTACCGTGAACCTCCAACTTCGGTGCCGGGTTTTGACAACTCCGTGCTGTTAACTTTCTCCTTCCCATCAAAATCCACTCCTTGAAATGTGATCCGTGAGGATCGATATTTGCTACCAAAGGCAGTACCAAACCCCCAACCAAGTCCTACTCCAACGCCACAGCCTCCACCTTCATAATTCAATCCAATACACCCAATTCAATATGATGGGTCATATTCATAATACTTGATTTATAAAAAGAAATGTTAATATAAATTTTCAGTCCTCGTAGATAACACAATATTTTCAATTTTGGCCCCCCATTAAAAACACTTTAACATGCACACTCATTTTCACTGGCTATTGTCGTTATAACAAAGTGAGATTGACATGGTAATACCGCCTAATAGAGAAACAAATTTGAAATTGATTGTTACATCTCTCTCTATCTGTTCATGGTAATATAACGTAACATAACAAGAGACCAAATTAATGACAATTGTCCGTTTCAGAACTAGTTGAAAACTTTCTTCGAGTACAAACAAAATTGTAAGCAGAGTATTAAAGAACTACCGTAGACTCATACCATAGTGAGAACTTAAAAAAAAAAAAACTACGAACCCCATTATTCGGA
This sequence comes from Glycine latifolia, assembly GCA_013407115.1. Lineage (NCBI taxonomy): Eukaryota > Viridiplantae > Streptophyta > Magnoliopsida > Fabales > Fabaceae > Glycine > Glycine latifolia. The sequence continues at coordinate 4,119,201 of CM023944.1, read as the reverse complement.
TACTCCACGCTATACGTAGGGATAAGGGGGAGAGATATTGTACACAGTCTTACCCTTACATATGCAAAGAGGCTGTTTCCGGATTCGAATCCATGACTAACAAGTCACCAAAACACAACTTTATCGCTGTGTTAGGCAACAAGTCACCATAGGCAAAACTAAAATGACAAGCAAATCCTATCCCATAAGGTTAGATATTAGCACTAACCAAGCCAGAAGGATAGATATTAGGAAACATTTGCTACGTCATCAACTGGTACATTTGAAGGAGAGGTTTGTGGGTAGAAATTAGGATTTGGGGGAAAAATGCAATCCACATCATACATTATGTCATCGTAGGAGCCATTAAATACTGACAATTAAAACTAAGTAACAAAAGGAAGCAAGATTCATGAGTATTATACTGTACCTGCACCAAGACCCAATAAGTTCAATGGCATTCCTGTGCAACAGATAAAGACAACAGATCAGATACGTAAATTATGAGCAGAGTATGAAGAAAATTATTTCATCTCTGTATTATTTCATATGAGTAGAGATACATTATAATATTATATGGAAAGAAGAAATAGAAAAAGTTTCCAGAACTAACTAGGAATCTCAAAATTACAGGAATGATATAAAAATAGAATAGTTGACTGCCGACACTCCACCTCAAGCTTGGGAATAGATATTAATCATTCCCAGCTTGCCAACATTAGCCTCTAAGTTAGATTTCAACAAGGCCTTTGTGAGCACATCTGCTTCCTCTAATTTTGTTGAAATGTAGTGCTCAGGAAATGACCCATTTTCAATTTCTGATTTGATGAAGTTTCTGTCAATCCTTCCACGGTTCATCCTATCATGTTCAATTGGATTATGAACTAGACACTTGGCTGAATTACTATCACTAAAGAGTTTCAAAGGTTCTTGAATTGGAATAGATAAATCTTCAAGTAACCTATTTATCCAGATCAATTTACAAGTGCCTTCATTGGTTGCTCTATATTCTGCCTCTGCACTTCACCTAGTCACAACACTTTGTTTCTTGCTTCTTCAGGTCCCCGAATTTCCCGATGCCTTTGCAAAATACCTACGGAGGACTGTGTCTTCAACTGAACGTGCCTAATCACCTTCATATCTAGGGTACTAAGTGATGAGATCGTGAGAAGGAAATGTATTTTGTTCATAAATTAAATGGTTAATATAGGTAGAGGCTAAAGTCCACTAGGTAGGAAACTAACACTAATACTTTGTGGAAAGGGCTTGACTAAGGAAAGTAGATAGATAGAATTTGAGAAGAGTGTGCCTGGTTTAGCTGAAGATAAGCTGGGGAAAATTATGGAATGAAAATTAACACTTGCTTGGAATCACAGAAGGGTGGAAAGGATGGATGGTAGAAAGTGGAGTGCGATATTCTTCACTCCACGTCACCACTGTATTTGGCTTATAATGGGTAATCCTCTGGTATGAAAATGCACTAAGAGTGAGTTTGGATAAACTTCACACCAAATGTTAATAGAAGAAGAAAAAATAAAGAATCAAGGAGATAAAATGAATTAGAACTTCTTGCATAAGTAAAAGTCAACTGACACTATTTAACTTTTTCAAAAACTCCATTATTTAAATTCTCCATAAACACTTAATAGTTATGAATTTTTATTATAAATTAAGAATTAAATATTTATCTCAATTGAAAAAGACACGTAAACTAGAAAGAAGCTAATCCAAATTCGACCAAAATTATAAGTCTAGAAGTGCTTGGCCAGCCACATTCCATTCTATACCAAGAGACAAAGAGTGAAGCTTAGAACATTTCCATCTCACTCCATTTCCCCTCTCCTCTCTAATCTCTATTATCCAACTCAATAATTGCCAAATACCAATACACAATCAATTATGCAAGCATGTCTGACGATTCATCTGGAACGACAAGATTAACATTAGAACAAAAAATAAAAAGGAAATAGGAAGTAACAACTAAATTGGACAATAAATGATTGCAACAGCTTAAAAAGATTGCAAGTAAACAGCAGGGAAAAACGACTCAATTCTAAGATCTACGAGTCGAGTATCAAATTGCGTACTGAAATTAAATTGCAAAAGGTATAGAAATGTCTAAAACGGTTCGAAAATAAGGCACAGACCTCCGAAACCCCATCCAATACCGAAACCGCAACCTACGCCGAAACCTGAAAAAGAAAAATTAGCGCTCGAGAAAGGAATTCGAGATTCCAAATATACAGAAATCGTGAAACCCAAACCAGCGTACCAAATCCAACGCCGGTTCCGTTGAAGGTTGTGATAACCATTTCCTTCTTTCTGGCTATACAGAGTTAAAGGAAATCACAGAAGAGTGAGTGTGAGTTAATTAACCAGTGGAGAGTAAAAGCCTTTTTTCTTGGGCCCATGCCGAGTGTAGAAAATGAAAGGTAATATGGACTCAAAGACTAATCATGCTTCACTTGGACCCGACACGCAAGTCCACTTTATAGATGTCCCTTGGGTGACTACCTGAATGTGTGGTTGATTGCACCAAGAAAAACGAATTTATGACTCAGACAAATACATAAATATTTACTTTTAAAAATCTTTTACATATTTTAATTTTTAAATGTATTTTCATCTTTTCATTTTATTCAACTACATATTCTTTAATTTTTGTACCATCGTCAAGAAATAGTAGTTACAATACCTAATAGTATTACTTAATTATATGGTCAACTAATATGAGTTTTTTTTTTCCAGGAGGGAAAATACAACCCTTTTTATTCTTTTTTCCTCTTTTACTAATAGACTCTTGTTAGAGGGTTTAAATTGATTGTTTGAGAAGAATTAGACAGTTTTCTTTAACAAGTACTTTATTTGTTAGGTTGTCCAATTAGACCAACATATTTTCTTCGTTAAAGTGACGAAATAATTTTGTTATTGAAAAAAGCTGTGATGAGAAATACTCAACTTCTTGTGGTCTTGTTAAGGTTAAGCGATCCTTTGCAATGATGACCAAATCAATATTAGTTGTAATGTCCAGAAGTACTTTACAACAATATAAAGTTTGTTTAACTGTCTAAACATTTTCATAATGTTCTTCACCAATAATCTAAGATTGGAACATAGCGGATGTTGAATCTAAAGGATCCCTAAATTCCAATTTCATTTCAATTGATCATCAAACTTGATCATTCTTGTAATTAACCCATTCTATTAAGTTGGAGTTAAATTTCTAGTGAAAAGGTGATTTCAACTATTTATTTACCTTAAGCTTCAGTCGTTTATTAGTTTTTTGTAATTATTTTGCTAAACATTAAAGTGTATATATTTTACTTAAATTTTAATTCGCTATTTTATCACTGACTCATTTTAAATGTTAACTATTACTGAATGGCAGTAGAAAATGTTAAAATTTAGAGGTTACTGTCTTTTTAATTGATATAGTTTATTTTAATATGTTGTATTTCTAAGAATTCCTTGACTTAGATTGGAATTCGTTCTAGTTAAAAATTTCATGTATTTACACATCCAATGAATTGATATTGTTGGATAAAGTTCAACCGTTTCATTTTGTATGACTCAAATCTAAAACATGCATTTGAAATTTGAAGTTTTGAATTGTTTAATTTTATTCAATTGTTGTAAACTTGTAATTTTATTGCATGAATATATACAACAGAACTTGGAGGGAATCCAGATCCATCTCTATACGGGTGACCGTGAGACTCTTGTCAAATTTTGGTAGCGTAAATTCTATGTACCTTTTTTAACATTTTATCAACCGATTGAATGCAATATTTTGTTCGGTCTACAAACAGAAACATGTGACTTGGACGCATCAAACTGTACAAGATGCTAATTTCTTGTGACAATCAGTGTGACATAATTACTATTCAAAGTTAAATGTACCTCTACTTACGAACAACTTGGCGAGGGAATGGATTCACGAAGTCACACCCCAAGACAACGTGATCTGCATCCAGGTCGGGCGTGCCTCTCTACTCTCAATTATTTTAGGAACTCACTAGCTAGAAACATTAGACCTAAGTAAGTTTTTTTAGAAGCACTTTTAAACAACAAAAATAAGAAGAAAAAAATTAAAATAAATTTTTCTAAAAGTAAAAATTAATTAATTTTTAAAAATTCACCAATATAATTTTTTTAAAAAATGAAATGACATCTAGTTAATGAAAAATTCATTTTATTTTTTTTTTTCTTTTTACTTTCTTTCTTTAAAAATACTTCTAAAGAAGCTTACATCCAAATACATCCATAATCCTCTCATTCTCAAAATATATTCTCTCTTTATATTCCCGTATCAGCACGAATATTTCCTCAACATTATAACATAATATTTTTAAATGAATACAACCATTTTCCATAGCACTCTAATGTAAGTGGCAACCATTACATCAGTCAAATGTATAAATTATCAAACAAACGATTACGATAAGCAACTACTACTTCAAATACAATATCGACTCTGTATTCAGGCCAATGGTCGAATATACTCGTTTTCGACTAGTAGTCAATCCACTTGTCTCGTGATGTTTATCTAACAAATGCAATCCCCTTTTTATAATCAGAATATAAATGGATGAGCAATGAGATACACCACTGAAAACTGGTGTACTTAAACCACCAAGCATAGATCAACTGTCATGTGGCATTATTGTAACTTAAGCAGATGTATTGAGTTCGAATTCTGAATATACAGTTGTTGTTGTGGTATAAACCAATGGTACTTGCCTATCATTCAAGTTTTGCTTCCCCTGTCTGTAAATATCAGAAACAGTGGATACAAAATTACAACTTGTTTTTCAAGCACAACTGAGGATACAAAATAGAAACAGAACACAAATCATAAATCCGGATGTACAATCCCACTCATACGAGTCATACCATCGAGTTTTATTCATTCATGCATTCATTCCATATAATGATATAAATTACAGGGAAATACAAAATCAAAGTACAAACAGAGATGCAAATGAGAAATTAACCAGAAGCAGGAGGAGAATGAATTGAATTCAAGGCACAATCTTATAAGCCTTGGTCTTATCTATCCAACTTATGAACGAATTCTTGGAGTTCCTGAACCCCAAAAACCCATGTTCCTTGGCCTTGTTCATGCTATCCAACATTCCCTTCCTTGAGAATATAAGATCCACAAACCACCAATCACCAACCTCGTCAAGCTTGGTAGGCAGAAGCTGATTCTCACTCACAATCTCATCCCAAACAGGACCCTTATCCTTCATCACTTCCGACAACCTCAAACCTTCTTCCTCGTACCCATACTCCTCAATCCCAAACTGTTCCGCCAGCACCTTCCAGAGATGCTTCCACCTGAACACGTCACCATTGGAGCAGTTAAACGCCTCGTTCCGAGCGTATGGATCAACCGCGGCCCAAATGTGCTGCTCCGCGATCAAATCCGCATCGGAAGCACAAGAATAACCCTCCCACGCGCCTTTCGTGCCGGGGAATCTCAACGGAACACCCTCGTGCTTGCAAATTGCGGCGTACACGCTGAGGGTCCCAATCACGTTCATTAAACTGTAAGGCGAAAACCCGAAGATTATTTGGGGTCTGTGAACGGACCAAGTCAAACCCTCTTTCTTACCGGTTTCTTCCAAGAGGATGTCCTCTTGGGTGTAGTAAAAATTGGGCGCGTCCAAACGCGGCATATCTTCCGTGAAGGGAGGTTCGTGAGATTCGAAGGCTCCAATGTAGTGTTTGCCGCCTGTCTGGAGTGACACGTGGCGGAGATTGGGGGCGTTGGGGATAACGGCGCGGAGCACGTTCCGTAACATAGCGCCGTTAACTTGGCAGTTCTCTGCCTCGGTGGGGCGGTTGGTCCACGACACGAAGAAGACGTGAGTGACGTCGGTTAGGACGGAGAGTTTGGCTTCGGCGTCGGCGGGATCGGAGACGTCGCACTGGATGTACTCCACGGGGTGGTCGACGTTCCACGGCGGGCGGGGCCGCCGTGCGACGCCGTAGACCTTCCATGGGCCGGCGGGGGTGTCGGCGAGAGGGAGGATCTCGGCGAGGCTGTTGCCCACGATGCCCGTCACGCCGATCACCAGGCCCACGCTCTGGAAGCTTCGCGGCGGTTCCTCTTCCTCAAATTTTTTCTGCAGAAAAAAAAACAATTAAATAATAATTGAAATGAATAAAGGGAAAACAAAATGAATAATTTATCAACTTACCTTGGCAGCACCGATTGCTCCAGCCCACCACCAACTCATTTTTTTTTAATCTGAATGGTTCGATTAAGCAGATGCTTTTGCGATTGGCTTCTTCGACTTGAATATTTATTTATACAGACAATCATGGTCGTTCCGATCGAGTTAGACTTCTGACGAGATGACCTGTCACCGATATTTCTAACCAGATAAGAGGAATAAAAGAAAGTAAATTGAAGTGACGGTGCATTACATAAATTAAATATTTAATACGATAAACATATAGTAGTATTTTTGCATAATTAATTTATCTAATAAATAAATATATTTAAATATCTAAATTTATTTTAGATTTATAGTAATAAATAATTTAAATTGTGATAAAAACCGAACCGCTGATAATAATACCTCTAGTAGAGCATATTTATACTCTATACTAAAAAATAAAATTATGTATTGTATGAAAGGAACATTTTTTTTGTATAAATAAAGTTCATAGTATATAGATTCAATTTTAACTATAACTCATAATAAATAAACATCTTTAATTGTAATTATATTTTAAATTTTAAATTTATAATAATGCCATGGGAGGAGGTGGTGTTATTCGTGGAACGCAAGGGGAATGGTTTGCCAATTTTGGAGGCCCTGAGTACTCTCTTCGTGTTGAACTTTGGGCTTTGAAGATAGGAATCCCAGATACTTGGAGGTTGGGGTATAGGCCTGTCTAGTGTGAAACAGACAGGATGTTGTGAATGCTGTTAATTCCATGAATAGTGTTGTAGTGGACATGCATCTAAAATCACTTTTGAACTATAATTTAGTAACGAAATTTGAGCATAAATCTTTACAAAATTAATTTTAAATAAAATTGATTTAAGAACAACTTATTAACGAAATTCAGTATAAATTTTTTTATCTATAACAAAGTATCCAAAATTATTTTAACTCATAAATCAATTTTGAGCTCAAATTAATTCTTCAATGTAAAATAATTACATATAAATATTTACCTAAAATCACTTTTAAGTAGTATTTTATCATGAATCTATTACCTTTCAAAAACAAAATCATGAATTTTTATTGATCTAAGGTGGAACCAGAAACACACCCTGAATATCTCTAATAGTATGTTTGTATACTTGTTTAGAACTATATAGTGCACCAGTTCTATTGCTCCCTTATGCGAGATGAAAAGCTTTGTTATACTATAACTTACGTTTGGCGTAATCTAAACAAGACAACAAACGCAGCAGACCTTATTGTAATAAAATCACAAAATTCATCCGGTTCTTGCTGTCTTAACAAAAGTTCATGCAAGACTCAGACTCCATTAAGTTTTTGCAGTTCATATACGAAGTTACGAACTTCTGATCAACACAATGCTTTAGTCTGTGTGGTACTAATATTGTTGTTGGGTATTTTTAATTTGAGCAATAAGTTACAATATAGTATTATATTAAAAATGGAGATGTGGTCCTCACCATTTCCCTGAGTGATGCTGGGTTATATCGGTCACGCCATTCTTTTATAATTGGCTATATATTCCATCATGCATGTACCACTCCATTTACCACTTTGAATATGCAAAATAGTTTAGAGAGCCTTGTTAGTTGGATTTCTAATTACCTGCCACTGATAAAGTATTTATATGTATATGTCTAACCTAGTGTGCAGTGACGAAAATTATCTGGGAGCTAGCTAGGTGGCACAAGATTCTCTTCCTCCGCATGTAACAAGCTAGCCATTTAATTTGATTTACGTTGGTCGAGCCACAACACCTCTGTTGAATCTCCTTCTCGCCCTTTCCGTCTTTCTCCTACCAGCTTCTTTTGCGTGAAAAGGTTCTTCAATAATGGTTGACAGATCTGAAAAATTAGTTCACAGCAAAAGTGGTTTTGACCCTCACGCACGCAAACGATGTAAAGTATAAAGCATACAGACAGCATGTACGATCAAAATTCAAATCAGCTACATTGCACCTTTTGAGCTTGAATACCCAATTGAGAGTGTATAAAAGGGTAAGAAAAATATTTCATGAACACGCATGATAGTATATGATATCCAAAGGAATAAAAAGTAAGTATTATAAGATTTATAAGGTGACAGGAAAAAAAAAAGAGATTTATTAATAAGATTTTAAAAAATAAATGGATATACATGTATTATTGTTCAAAGAATAATGATACGTGAATTATGATTTATTTTAAGCATTACATCGACATATTTTATTTTTTTATATATCTTTTTTTATTATATTATAAATCTTATTATATCTATATTTTTTCTTTTTACTTTGTCTCTCTATGTGTATAATAGCATATTGGTTATTTATTAAACATTTTTTTATAAAACTAATTTTCAATAAATGATCTTTTAAAATAGATTTTAAAGTGAAGTGATTTAGGCTTATATTTGTTTAACTGGACATTTATTTAAAATTGTTTCAACTTAATTAATTTTGTATTTAAACTTAATTTTCAATGTAAGACCAAACATTTAAAGGTTAACATGTTTTAATAGATATTTTTTCATTTACATGAGTGAATGATCATATTTCTCATTACATGTTTAATGGATAAATTAAGTTATCTATCAATCAATCATGTCACACATTTTATTAGTTTATAAGCTAATTTTAATGTGTAATAAACTTATTTTAATTAATTTACTTTATTAGTTGCTTTTAAAATAAAGAAATTTATCTAATAATAACAATATATGTGACCTATGTCTACTATGCTCTAATTATATCAAAAGTGGTTGATAAATAGAAGATTAATTTTATAACATTGTCAACAAATTTGCTCCAACAATTATAGTAAAATGCTATGAATTAAACCTGCAAGGCAAGCAAGGGCTTAATTAATTAATTACCGTGTAAGAGATTGTTGTATCTGTTTTCCATCATCATCATCATCTTCGCCTTATGATCACGTGGTTGCTCTTCATGGATGCCACCGTTCTCATTATCCCCGCCAACTTGGTTTAATTCTTGCGTTGTTTTTTCCACCTTCGAGCGAGCAGTGGCAAAGAGCCACGTGGCCTCCATGTGTTTGGAGATCATGCGCGCTGCGTGGTAAGGAATCTTCACACGCATGGTCATGTTAATGAACATTATGCAGTCCATGAGGCTCTCTTTGGCCATTCCTTTCATATCATATGCCTGTGACCTCCTCCGATCCAAAGGCTTTTCCTATGAGTGTTTGCTGGGTTGGACAGGCAAAGAGCACTCGTTGAGTGACTGATCGCAGAATCTGCGTTCTTAAGAAGAATATGACACTGCGCTTTGTTACTATATATCACCATTCTCTCTTTTCTAAACGTCAAGGGACAAACACCAAGCGCTTCAGAGTATTTCAACAAAGCCTCTTCAACCTTTCCAAACCTAAACATGTGGTTCGCTTGTTGCTTTATCAAACTCACCAAAACCCTTGTTTCCTCTAACTTTTCCACCGAGAGCAGCTTCTCCTTGTTCCTCCTATCCACCACCTCTTGCAATAATGTTGCTCCAACTTTTTCTCTGTTAGGTTTCAAATTCAGGAGAACCTTTGAGATGGTCGCACCCACATTGGATTTATCCCCAAGGCTTCTAAGTTCAATCAAATCAACAAGGTAAGAAGAAGCAACATCAAGAACTTTGTACCTCGTATCTGGGTCCTTGAGAAGCAGAAGAAGACAATCGATACCTATATACTGCCAATCATCTGAAGATCATGAAAGGTTGCCTAGAGTGTTCACAACTTTTGGTAATTCAGCAATGCTTTTCCTTCCTACTTTGCTATAACACAAGATTCAAATCAGTCCAACCCCTGCTGGTGACGTGTGATTTATCAACCCACCCCATATATCACATAAGTCCTTGAGAAACACTTTTTTGCAAATAAGATCCAAAGACCTATCTTTGCAAGCAAACCAATTCAGAAGTTAAAGAGACCAACACTAAAGCTGGCTAGCTCATTCCTCTGCCTTGCGATTCTCCATCTCCAAATCCCCAACCCCTCTGGTCATCAAGTTTCTGTGGTACTCGTGCCTTTTGTTTTCCTTCAAAGCTACGAAGTCAACATAGACCACTTGTAAACAAGTTGAAGCCAATTTCAAGGCCAGTTTCACCACTTCTTGTTCGTGCTGTGCTACTGATTCGAAACTGCTTTTGTAACTGGCCAAGTGACCAAGTGCTCTAACAGCAACTCTTTGCTCAACCCAACTGATTTTCCCACCAAGCAAGTCCAATAATGGGGGTATCACACCTGATTGCACGGCTTTTTGTGCAAACTCCTCCTTGTTCATTGTGTAAGAGCCAATGATGTGAGCAGCGTAATAGGGTATGTATATGTTTTGATTTGTGAGAAGCCAGTGTCTGTCGTTTATGCCTTTGTGGATTAGACTTGCCATGCACTTGAATATGCCGAGGGATGGGAACTCTGGGTCGTTGGGTTGGCTCATTGCGATGTGCCATAGTCCACTCAGCACCAACTAGTGTTCATGATGATTCTCTCCCTGAGCCTGAGGCATTTCTCTGAAGCAGGTCGCTATTCCAGCCCTTCTGAGAGATGCATCTGGTTCTCTCATGCTGCAGAAGAAACAACAAGGCTTAATGCAAAGGTGACCCCTGCAGGAACCTTCCGCCACGTTGCAAGGAGCGTTGGGAATGGGAGTCACTCTTTTATTCTTCATTTGGGACTTCATAGCTGTCTCTCAGTCGATTGGGGATTTCTTTGACTACTAGGTTAGGTTGCTCTTTGCGTTATATGAAGATCTTGGACCATGATGATATTTTTTGGTTATGGAAAAATAGGAAAGAAAGAGATAATTTTTTTTTAAAATTTGATATGGATCTCACATTTTCTTTTCTACTTTAATTTAAATATCTTTTAATTTTCTTTTTCCTCCCTACAACCAAACCACCCATGAGGATTCAAGCTTGACATAATGGAGGGAAAAGAAAGAAGGGCTTCAATGCTAAGTTACACCTATGCCTATAAAGACCTTTTTAAGCAGAAATGTGTATAAAGTCTAAGTTAAACTGAAAATAGATTATGGGATTTCACTAACCTTAGCCCACAATTCCAACTGATTTCTCCAGTTAAATATTTTGACCACCAAGATTTAAAGGGTGAAGAGAAATGAGCACCTAAGTTACTAAGCAAATATGAGGGACCACATCTTCAAATGGCAAAACAATCCCCTTCAAATCAGTAGCAGAATGTGGTCCCGTCACATTATTGTTAAATTCGCACCTTCAAATAAAATTATAGACCATAACTCTTTGAAAGCAGAATATGGATTAAAAACATGATTCAAGTACAGGTGGTGGTGGTCTCAAGAATATGCGGCTGCCATGGGTGGAAAGCATAAAAAGGATGTTTCTTAGATTTTATCTTTTTCTTAAGAATATTATTTCAGATCATGCTTCAAAGATTCGTTTAACTATGCCAAAACAATTGAGGCGGGGACTTAGTTTATTAATTGTTTGTTCGTACCATTAACGTGGATAAATAATAATAACAGTTCTATGCTCATGATGTCAAGGGACTGGATTTATAATCTGGACACACCAAACTATGCGGAATTTAGCATGTTTTGCTCGGATATAACGGTTTCAAAGTCGTTCAAATCCAAATCCACATGGTCCCCTTGTCATACTAAAGAAGCTTCGCTTGTTTTTATTTTTTATCTGGGTCTTATAATACTGAAAACTAGATGAATTAGCTAAGCAACTCTGCTGGAAATTAAGGCTAGCTTAACTAAGCAGAGAAATGTATTTGGATGCAAGTCTATCTATTCTTTATTTTGAGGATTTGTGAGCAATAGGATAACAGAGAGAGCGCATATTGGTATATTATAAGCATCTCTAATGACTTAAAACGATACTTATAAGTGTTCATTTGTTTTAAAATTGACTTCAAAAATTTGATTTTAAACCATTAAACAAATTGAGATATGTGTTCAGATAAATCTAACTGTAATGATAAAAAATTAATTTCAACCATTAAATTTACATCAAAACTTATGTATTAGTGTTAAATAAACATTTTGTTGTTTATTGTTTTAGGTTATATTTTGTAAAATTAGCTTAAAAACTAACTTGAAAGTTGAAAATTTAGTTGGTAACTGGAAGTAGAAAAATTAGCTTATTAAATTATAAGTATTTGATAAAATTAAATATTAAAATAACTTAAAAGTATAAAATAACAGAAAAATAATAAAATTATGATTTATTTAAAAAGAATAATTATAAAATTGGATAAATATATTAAGGATCAAAATGGAAGAAAATACAAAAAATTAAAAGTTAAAAGGTATCATTTTACAAAATGATACTTCAAGTAAGTTTCAAAAAATATTAAAAACTACTTAAAAAAATTATTTAATAAATAGTCAAATAAATTTTGTGACTACTAAAAAAAACTAAAATTCATCTGAAATATCTTACTGAAGATAAGCTTAAAAGTATTTTAAACAGCAGGAGGTGGCCAGTTGTAAATACAAAGGCTAAAAATCTTTAAAACATTTTGTTGTTTAATAGTTTAGCATAGCAAATTATAGGTAGCTGAGATCTCTTTTTTATTGGTAAGTTCATTTGATTTTCGTTTGCACTTTAATACACCAGATTTAACGTTAATAGGTCATACTTGTAAGTTCTTAGAATTAGTCCAGAGTGGTAAAGCAGATTAAAGTCGGAGGGAGGGTCAACCTGTCTAACTCTTAAAAAAGTGATTATATATGTTAGTTGATGTAATCCACCAATTTAATTGTCCTAACTCAATTTGTCTAACTTGGCAATCCGTTAGGTTGAAGGCGGAATTAGGAAAGGTTGAACCACTTAACCTATTTCACTTTGCTCATCATATTTAACTCATTGGTATTTCAAGAATATTTAAATAAATTTAATTTTTATATAGTTAAAAATATGTATTAGTAAATAAATAAAATATGTGTTAAAAGAAACATGGATGTTTTGATAGAGGCTGCAATAAAGATGATGTAGTCGACATTGTGATGAAGATGCTTTGAACAAGTCTAAAATTGTGAATTCAACATTTTATAGAGACTAAAAATATAATTAAATCTTACACAAAATATGTTAGTTGAATTCAAAAAAATGTTTTAAAGATTTTTGGCCTTTGTAATGGCCACCTGCTGTTTAAAATACTTTTAAGCTTATCTTCGGTAAGATATTTCAGATGAATTTTAGGTTTTTTTAGTAGTCACAAAATTTATTTGACTATTAATTAAATAAATTTTTTTTAAGTAGTTTTTAATATTTTTTTAAACTTACTTGAAGTATTATTTTTTACCTTCTAACTTTTAATTTTTTGTATTTTCTTCCGTTTTGATTCTTAATATATTTATCCAATTTTTTAATTACTCTTTTTAAATAGATCATAATTTTATTATTTTTCTATCATTTTACACTTTTAAGTTATTTTAACATTTAGTTTTATCGAAAACTTAGAATTTAATAAGGTAGTTTGTCTAACTTAATTATATTTATTTAATTAAATCTAAACTATTAGTCTTTGTTGGGATAATATTATTTAATTAAATCTAAACTATTAGTGAAAATATTACAGATTTATGCAAATAGTATAATATTAAAGGGTTAAATTACAATTTTGTTCTTCCTTTAATTCTGGATTCTCGATTTTGATTTTCTTAAATTTTTTCACCAATTTTAGTTTTTATATTTTAAAAAAATCAAAATTTTGATTTAATTTTCAATTTTTCATGCCTTTTATTTATTTTATCTTAGTCTAATTGAACTCTAAATTTAATATATTTATTTAAAATATTATTAAGAAATAATTTAATTAATTAAAATATTATAAAAACAAATATATGTAAAATTAAAGATTTAATCAAAATTGTGGATTTACGCTATATGAAAAATTAATATATATTTAAATAAAGTATACTAACCAGTACTGAGATTTGGTGAAATTACACAATTTTTTCTTACCTTCTCTGTCCAACACTAACCTTCGTTGATTGTTTACAATACATTAAACAATTTGAAGTATAAATATGTATTAAGGATTTGTCTAAATGATTTCAAGTAAAAATGGGATTAAACAACTCCGGCCCATCTTGAATAACTAATATAATTTAGACAATTATTTTATTCTAAAATTCTATCATTAATCTTTAATTTAGCTTTCATATAATTTATGTGTAAAATTAAAACTTTATATTTGATGATTAAAATTATAATAAAATTATAAAATATTAAAGTCTTAATAATTATTTTTTAAATTCAGTGGTAGATTAGACAAACCCTTAACTTAATCTATATATTATTTTATATGAACTTCTTTTATATTTAACTTAGCTATTTTATAAGTGTAATTTAGTTTAATTTAAAAACTTGTTTTGCAATAAATCTTTTTAAATAGATAAAAAATTATTTCTAATAAAATAGGTGATAAACCTAAACTTACATATGAATGTTGGATCTAAACATGTATAGAACGTCTAATCCCTAAAATTGTTTTGATAATAACAAAAAAAAATTTAAAAATGAGGTCAACGGTAATGCACTAATTATGTAAAATTATATTATTATTTAATTACAAATTATTATTTTTATAATTTTAAAAATAATTTTGTAAAAGTCAATAAACTTATGATAAATTGTAATAGGATGTCAGTGTAAATGCACATGCAGTCGTTCTTCTCTAAAAAATTTGAATGATCTAACAAATCGTTAAATGAGTGGGTATATATCTATTAAAAAATGATTTTGTTTATACTATTTTCCTAAGGAATATCTGACAACTACATTTTGTGAATGAAATCCATATCGTCTAAAGCTATACGAGATTTTAAGCAAAGATTCAAAATATGGTTTTTCATGAAAAGTGTCCGAGTATACGAGTTTTTTTTTTTATCTCAATAAAAAAAGGACCATCCAATACTTTTTACAAAATGCATCCAAATAACATGCCTTTTATTTTATTTTTTTTTTTTTTTTTTGGAAAATGTAAATATATATATTAACCAAAAATTTACAAGTACTCAGGGCAAACCCCCATCAACAACACTTGCCAAAAGAAGCAAATAAGAGGTTACCAACGAAATACAAAGCCGGACAACAAACAACGAATTTGCTAATACAAGTGTGTAATATGCGCGTATCTAAGAATACGAAATTTAATTCTATCAATTAAATCCGTAGTGTCTAGAGAATGATTATCAAATAAAATTCTGTTCCTACAATTCCAAATACAAAAAACAGTAGTAGCTAGAGATAAACAGCGAATCTTTCCTCCTAGGCCGGATGTAGCTCTGCTGTGGATCAAGCTGTTAAGTGTGCCCTGGAGGGATATTTTCCTCTTAGGAAATCCAGCCCAATCTCTAATCTCTGCCCACACCCTCAAGGTCTTTCTGCACTTGAAGAAAAGATGATCATTAGTCTCCACTTCAAGCCTACAAAAACAGCACGTCGATCCCTTGTTAAGGAAGAAGGCACGGTCAAGAGTCAATAATTTTTTACTAGCTGCCAGCCAAAGGCAGAACGCTTCTTTGGGAGGATTGGAGGATTTCCACACCACCTTAGCCCAGAATTTTTTAGGGGAGGCTACCCTAAAATAATCATAGGCTTTTCCAGCATTGAACTTGCCCATTTGCGTCCAAGATTCTAATAAAATACCAGCCAGGTCAACATCACCTTCTTTAACCACCAAAGTGTCACGGATGCAGAATATACGCTTGATCAAAGGCGAATCTGTTTTAGAACTATGGAAGTGCCAAGGAGACTCTCCTCTCAAGTAGAAGTGGTGAATCCATCTCACCCAAAGCGACTCCTTATTGGCAGCTATATCCCACAAATTCCTGACCAAGAGAGCTCGGTTCCACTCTTTCAAATTATGAAGGCCCAGCCCACCCTCTTCCTTGGGCGCACAAACTGATTTCCAGGCTAAAAGAGGCTTTTTCCTCCCCAACTCCCCCTTGCCCCATAAAAAGTTTCTGCAATAAGCGTCTATTCTGTCAAGAACTGCCACTGGCAAAGGAAAAAAGAGCTAGCCAAAAATTCACCATACCGCCGATGACACTTCTAATTAATTCCAAACGGCCAGCATAAGAAAGGCATTTGCGGTGCCAATTCTGGATAAGCCCACCTATCTTACTCAGCAGCGGAGAATAGTGGCAAATATTCAGCCTCGAAGCCATTAAAGGGATACCCAGATACCTGATTGGAAAAGTCCCTGGCTGGAATCCAGTGAGATCAAAGAGCTCAGCTAAAGTGATGTTATCAACACCAGAGGCAAAGAGGGCAGATTTTTCATGGCTGATAGATAGACCCGATAAACTACAAAACTTGGCCAGCTTGTTAAAAATGGTTGCAACAGAAACCACATCACCCCGAGAGAAAAGAACAAGATCATCTGCAAAGGCCAGGTGAGTGAGGTTTAAAGCTGCACAACGAGGATGGAAATTGAAAAGCAAATTCTCCTTCAAAGTGTTCAGGTCCCTTGACAGAAACTCCAAGCAAATCACAAATAGGTAAGGGGATAATGGGTCCCCTTGCCTTAGACCTCTCTTGCCTTCAAAGTGACCAAAAATTCTGTCATTAACATTAATACTATATGACGTTGAAGTCACGCACTCCATAATCCAATCTACAAACGTACGTGGAAACCCCAAAACGTCCAACATCTTCCTTAGGAAGTCCCACGAGATGGAATCGTAGGCTTTGTGCAGGTCTATATTCAGCAAGCATCTTGGGGAATTACGCTTTCTGGGATATTTTCTGATGAGCTCTTGAACCAGAAAAATATTATCCGCCATGTTCCTTGTTCTCACGAAGGCGACTTGGGCAGGATCAATGATATTAGAAAGCACAGGCACTACTCTATTAGCAAGGACTTTTGCTATGATTTTGTAAATAATATTACAGCAGGAGATAGGTCTGAATTGGCTAACTCTGCTTGCATTTTCTGACTTTGGGATAAGGGCAATAAGGGCATGATTTATTTGCTTAAGAATCGGACCAGAGTTGAAGAATTCTTGGACAGCAGCCACAACGTCATTCCCCACAATGGGCCAGGCCTTCTTAAAAAACTGGGCATTAAATCCATCAGGGCCGGGGGACTTATTAATGTCCATTTGCGACACAATGGACCAGACCTCTTCATACGAAACAGGTTTGAGCAAGTCTGGATGACAGTCAATGGGAACCCGAGCTCCATCTATACTCACATTAGCTAGGGGAGGGGCACTAGAGGATGATGAGCCAAGCAGGGATTTGAAAAAAGCAACGAATTCAGCACCTATCTCCTCTTGAGAATTCGTTCTGGAATTGTCTTCCCTGATAATGCTGGGAATGAATCTAGCATTTTTCTTCCTGTTGATGAGAGAGTAATAAAATTTAGAGCTCTTATCCGCTTCAAGAATGTACTTGTTTTTGGCTTGCTGGGCTAGTTTACGGGATTCGGCCAGCCTCATGCTGATAATACTGGATCTAGCTTTAGCAACCTTTACCACCAGAGTTTGGTTATTAGGACTAGCTTGGAGGGAGTAGAGGTCCTTAAAATAATCAGCCTCCGCTTTATCAATATTGCCCCACAAATTACTGAACTCGTTAGTGTAAATGGAATTGAGAGCTGGTTTCAGCTTCTTCAATTTCTTACACAGCTGGTACATTCTACACCCCTGGACCTCCCTAGACCAGACATCTGCCACAGTTGGGCTAAATGAACTACTATCAGCTATAACGTTATTGAATCTGAAAGCTGTTTTTCCTTTTGGCGGCATGGAGTTTATATGAACCACTAGAGCTGCATGATCCGAGATAGAGACAAAGTCTGAAACCGAGACAAAAGAATCCCTGAAGGTTGCCAGCCAGTCATTGTTAATCAGGGCCCTGTCTATCCTTGACCAAGTAGAGCCATTCGTCCACGTAAACTCGCTACCAGTTGTTCTCAGAGGGTGAAGTCCCAAATCAGAGCAGCAGTTGGAAAAATCAGACATCTCATAATCCGTTATAGCTGAGCCGTTCCTCCTGTCTTGCGGATCCAGAACACTATTAAAGTCTCCCAACACCAACCAGGGACCAGTCACAGTATAAACAGATTCCTTCAATGACTGCCAGAGGATTCTCCTCTCAGATATGGAATGCAGACCGTAGACAAAAGCAGTCCAAATTTGGATATTCGACACCTTACACACCAATCTGCAAAAGATTGCTTGAGAAGTCATCTTCAACATGTCAACACCCACCCTATCCTCCTTCCACAACATCAAGATACGACCTGCCCTATGGAGGGAAAAATTATTAGCTTGCTTCCAGCCCAGGAATTTCTTACTCATAAGGGATGATGAGATAGAATTGTCAATCTTGGTCTCCAACAAAGCTACAACATCAACCACATTGGATTTCAAAAAGTTCTGCACCGCATGGTGCTTAAGGGGCATGTGGAAGCCCCTTATATTCCATGAAGCAATAATCATTGGGGTTTGTGAGGAGGAGGCTCCCCCACAAAAGATTGAATGATAATGCCCTTTCCCCCTGTATTGGTTCTTTGCATTTGGTTCTGTGCTTTATTCTGGTCAGAAGGTTGATGCCCCTTTCTTCTATTTTTCTGCTTTTTCTTAATAAAGCCTCCATCTTCTTCCTCTTGGGCTAACGGTAAGTCATCAGCCCCCACTATCTCACTATCTTTCTGTTTATTCGGGTGGACATTTGCTGGAATTGACACTTCCAGACTAGTTCCCTCTAGCTTTTCTCCCTCTTGAGCCTCCTCACTGACTCCCTTGCTACTCTGAGGAATATCTTCTACTTCATCTTGGGTTGCCCCATTCTGTTCCTTTTCATTAATCTGCTCTTCCTTAGAGTGCTCCTTGTCTGCCTTCAAATGTTTTTTCATGACGACTTCATCATTGTGAATATTACAGTTAATAGAACCAAATAACATGCCTTTTAGACGATACGGCCGGTGGTACGTACCCTTTCAATTGGACCATTATTTATGTGCTGAGTCTTTTAATTATCTTGGACGAAATGTTTTTAAAAATTTTGGTTAAGTGAATTTCCAGCTTGTTTTAACAAAACTATCAAGTCTTTTCAAAATAATTTAATTTATTAAAAATATAAAGCTCTGAATATAAGTACTCTCGAGACTATGAAAATAGGTCAATGGGTTTAAGTTTGTGTAGTTTCTTGTTACACGATGAAGAAGGTGAAATAGAAAGAGCTTTCATTATGTCAAAAAAGTATAATATAACTTTTTAAGTAAATTATCAGTTCAACAGTATTATCATATTTTCTCTTTCCTCCAAAAAGGATAAACTCTCTCTATAATAACACAAAAAAGTTTTCCATGCATTGAATGAAAAATAAGAATGGGAAGAATTGAAGCTCTTTCTCAACAAATACTTCTCGGTGTATAAAAGACTTCAACAAATTTGAAACGTAGAGAGGTGAACATAATACCTTCTAAACTTTTTTCATTGGATGATACTCTGAACTTACATTCTTTCATGCACCTTTATTATCAAAACAACAATCGAAACCAAATAGCACGAATAGCCGGAAACATTTCATTTCTGATGTGCAATTAATATTTTAAAAGAAAAAGAAACTAAAAATTTTCTGATTTGATCCAAAATTCTCAATAATCAAGAAAAATAATCTCTTGTAACTATAACCAACTTAGAAAAGTGTTTTTCCAACCGTGTAGAATTCTACGTGGATTGTGACCAATGTAAAAAATAATTTTTCTACATCAATTATAGTTATAACTGATGTAAAAAGTAACTTTTGAGAATTAGTTGTAAAACTACTTCATTTGTTATATAATTTTATGAAATCATCTAATTTGATTAAAAAACATTTATCACCTAATTTGTTATATAATTTTATGAAATCATCTAATTTGGTTAAAAAAAAGGTCAGAAAAAGAAGCATCTACAGTATAAAAAAAAAAAGCATTTACGAAAGGAAACCGTGTGATAGCTAGAAACAAAAGCCACGTGCATACCTTTAATACGAAATTTGCTTCATACCAAGAAACATTTCCCGTATAATAAATCTTTAACTTAAGTTTCAAATCCTCACCTACGTGAGTTACCTTTTCATCTTGGGAACTTCGTGAAAATGTTTTCAAGACCACTGACATTCAACTTAACCCCATTTATCGTGTGTACCTTTATTTATTTCAATAGATTGATAGGTTTAACATTTTAAATAACCAAAAGGTATATAGTCTCAACATATTACAGTAAAAATTTAATATAACAAATTAACAATAACGATATTAGTAAAGAATTATCTAGTTAAATCTAAAGCACCTTTAAATTAACTTAAAGCTTGAAAATTTTTCAATAAATAGGCTTTAAAAAAATGTGATGACTTATTTGATAAAGAAACCTAACTTAGCCTAAGTTTGATACAGGTCATGCAATGAAGGGAGATGCGGAGACTGAGAAATGAGAAAAAAACATCTTCTGGGGTTATAATTTATCTTTTACAACTTACAATCAGTTCAACTGTTATGGGAAAGACAGAGTCAAATCAAAATGGTGGCTGGTTGGTTGAAGGAAAATGTAGAGACAAAGTGTCTTATAAGATGGTGATCGTTGCGGCATCATTGGCAGGCAATGAAATCAGCCAAGGAATATTAAGGGTTTGGAGAAACAGATTTTAAATGAAAGAATAAAGGGTTTTTATTACTGTAAATTCTATGATGCCGTCATAATTGAAGGAGTTTTGGTGCTGTCAAGTATGCAAATAATTCGTTTTATGCAAAAGGAAACGTTAATTTAGAACGGCACAGAAGCAAGCATCAATAATAATAATAATAATTATTATGTTGTGTAGGTATTAGTAGGATTGGATTGGATACTAGAGCACTCAAACATGTACCGGCACCCGTACTTAATAAAATAAAATTTATGGATAAAAATTAGCACCGGACCTATTCCCATCAAATGGGTAATCATGTTACTTATTCATCGTGTGTAATTTTTGTCGATACCTATATGTTAATGCTGCACAACTTAAAACGTCATTATGCATTAATAAAAACATTAGTTATTTTATTGGGAATATCTTAAAATAAAGACAAATTATAATTCGTGTCTATCGATATTAATTAAGAAATTTAAAGTAGAATTTGTTTTTATTAAAAGATAAAAAATTATGTTATCCATGATTTTTTTAAGTTCTCATATGATTTATATAATAAATATTTTTTCATTTTAATTTCTTAACTAATGTTATAAAAACACTGATTAACAAAATTCTAAAACAAAACCTAATTACATTGATTAATTTATGTGAATCTCACCTCTTATCTAATACTATCTCATTATCTAATATTACTTCTATTTCATTTATCTATGTTTTGAAGAATTTGTTTGTTTCCATTTATCTGTTAGTTTATAGTTTCAAGATAACATTTGTTACTATTTTCATAATTACAGTCTTTTAAAAAAAGAGAAACAAAAGCATAAGTAAAAAATAGGAGAAAAAGGACATACAAGTAAATTGCAAATAGTTTTAATATAATTAAAAAGACTAATTGCTTCTCTTAATAAGCCTGATATAGGCCCATTTGAAAGAGCTTATAAACAACTTATTTATTAAAGTGTTTGAGAGCCTATAAAAATGTTATGGGTGGTCCATAAGATCTTTTGAGCTCATTTTAATAAGTTGTTCAGTATAGCTTATTGCTAACATCTTGTGCGACACTTTTACAAAAGACACGTTTGAATCCTGGCACCCTATTGAGTTTTCTTTTTTCTTTTTTTACTTTCATACATTCCACTTTCATTTTTCGTTTATGTTCCATCCACTTTTATTTTTTTTTATTCTTTTGCTATTATATTTTTGTTCTTATTAGCATGTGATATAATTGATAAATAATCTTATTCATTAAGCATGTAATCATAGATTTGATTACTGATTCTTGCCTATAAAAATATCTATTGAGAAAAATTAACCTCATAAATAAACTTCATACTTTCAAATATTAGTCTTTAATTTTCAACTTTAAAATACCTTGGTTTACACAAAAATATACATACTTTGTTCTTCCCCAAGAAAGATTTCGTGACTCAAGGCATTTGTAGTTCTTTTATTTAAGAGTTTCGTACTATTTTTCTCATAGTCCTCCTCTTTGCTGAGTTTAAAATTTTAAATTTATGATTCATAAATTTTATTCACAACTTTATAATATATGATGATCAGTGATGTTTTAATAAAAAATACACGTTTTTTTTTATTATATAGTTACTTTTAAATTATAATTTGATTATTTTTTAAAAATAAAATTATAAATTGAGACAACATCTCATAACTCATGAGTGTTTATTTAATAATGTATCCAAACGCTTTAAAATTGTGTAAGCACTTATAACACGCATATCCAAACACAAATAGTTTATTGAATTTTAAGCACTTGTAACACAAGTTCTTACATAATAAGAACTTAAGCACTTTTAACATGTATTTAAGCACTTATAAAACAAGTTATTACATAATAAAAACTTAATGAATACGATCTTTAATTAATCTGTTTAACCAAACAGGCCCATAAGCTTAAACTAGATAAAGAGAAATATGGGAGTGAACCTCATAAGATTACATCTAATAAAAGAAAATACATTATTATTTGGGGATAAATGTATCATCAAAAAGTATGTTGCATGCATTTTTCATGCATGTTTCTCGGTTTTTTGGAGGTATGTAGCAGGAGCTACTGCAGTACTGCCCCCTAAGCAAATTTATCCAATACAGAGGAATACAGTTTCAGAGTATCACAATTTGTTTCACCTGCTTCAACTCTCATGCGAGGATAATTATGTGTAGTTATCTACTATACAGCTGAGTATGGTCCTCTGTAGTCCAATCTACCGCATGAAAGTGACAAAAAATTAAAAGACTAAAAAATACACCACAAACTAACACAACAGCTTAAGGCATAGACAATGTTTGTTATGAGAGTAATGGAACAGAAAGGCAATGGAGACACACGAGTGTAACTCCCTGGTGGTTTGAGTAGGGTCTTCTGAGCTATACAAAGTCACTGTAACACGTTTATATTTTCCCCTTTTCAAACCAAGCAAGTAACTTTTTACCATAGAGGTTGCTCTGCATCATCAGGGAATTTAATTTGATCCGTCGCTCCAAGGCATTCCGAACATGACCCTGAAATTAAACCTTTAGTAACTAGCAAAAACGTGAACTTCCAAAACCATAAGAACTATGCAAAATTAGAACCAAGAGCAATGCCCAACATGAAGATTACCACTGACCTTAGATGCTGATAATGCTGATTTGAAGACATAATTTCCATACGGATCCACAAGAAGCATTGCAACATTTGGATTGTGGAGCAACTCCAAAACAATAAATGTTGAAAGCAATTCACCTGAGTCTTGAAGGAACCTCTCCACTACATTACTCCCATATTTATTACAGGAAAGATAGAAAAATCTTCCTTCAAGCTGTCTCAGTAGTTTTTCTGCAACACCTGGTATTTCCAGAGACAACAAATGTTGCACAACATAGTTGCTGCCAGAGGAGTTAACAAAATCAAAATACAAAAGTAAAAATAAAGCATATTTAAATTTATTGGCTGGAAAAGAGAAGACTTTTTAATATAGAAGGTAAAAACAACCAACCCGTAACAGTCTTCCGCTAATAGTGAAGCATGTAATATGATAGCATCAAGCAGCTTTTTTTTTTGTTTCTCCCTGTGCATGGTTAATGCATTGCTGTAGCACAAAACACCCGGTCTTATCTGTTGCAATTTCAAAGCACTTGTTTGCCACCACACTCAGAAGATTCTGTGCAAAAAGTCTACAATCAGAACTTAATGAAGCCAGGAATACCAGAGCAAATTAATTTGATAAACCAGGCCTTATATCCATCCAATAAGAGTAATACGTCTTTTTTCTTTCATCCAAATTTCTTTAAACAAGTAGAATACTGAATTTTGTATGAAAACTACACAAGTTCCATCACTTTGATAGGACTTAGCTGAACAAGAACGAACAGATCACTGTTAATTTACTTTCAGAAGAGAAAATATGGATGAAGGAAAATCTCAAAAAGAAAATTTCTTTAAAATGGCTAAAATAAAGTAGCATGAAGGTATTAAAGATCTTTATACAATCTAATATGGTAAACATAGACTTCATTCCTATTAAGAAACTTAATTAAGACCTACCAAAGGGGAAAAAAAGAAACCAAGAAAATAACTTTCAACTTAAATCACAATAAAATTCAAATCCAAAATGCTATGAAATCTGGTGTCAACCCCTTAAACACGAGTGGAAAAATCTACTATTCCAGATGACACGGAGCTATTTGAACTCACTTACTATAGTTATTCTAAAACTTTGATTCCTATAGTGTTATTATAAGAATCAAAGGTCTAGCCTTAGCAGTTAGCACCAAACACAATTTCACCACACTGTTTCCAAAATTGCCTATTTGTATTAAGGAAATGAATGTGCGAATTCAAATAAGTACATAAGAAAACCATGAACAAACATTACCTCATTGTCTTCTCCAGAGAATTGTTTTAGACAATGCAGAAGCACCCGATGGCCACTCACATCCTTAGCCAATATAGCAGCACCGGGGCTAAGAGTTGACAAAACAAGATCTCGTTGCTCTTGG
Source organism: Glycine latifolia (assembly GCA_013407115.1). Taxonomy (NCBI): domain Eukaryota; kingdom Viridiplantae; phylum Streptophyta; class Magnoliopsida; order Fabales; family Fabaceae; genus Glycine; species Glycine latifolia. The sequence goes on along the minus strand of CM023944.1, from coordinate 4,094,409 downwards.
GTTGTAACATGCTCCAATAGTTTCTCAACACCCCGGATTCTGGAAAAAAAAAACAAAACGACTATAATAAAAAGAAAAACAGTATTAAAAAAGAAAACCACTTTATTGCAAACAGATATATACATATAAAAGAAAAGACCCAAATTGCTTTCTTGACAAACAAATGAACAAGAAATAATAAAGACATGAAGCTAAAGTAATCAAACAAAAAATCTTGAAAAGGGAAGAGCCAGCGCTATACCCATGCGGACTTAGACAAATTCTGACCAATTGAAAATTACACTGAGCCAAGCTTAAAACTATCTGACTCAGCTGCTCTTCGCTGCAGATTTCCACCATTCTCTGAACAACATAGTTCCCAAAGGGGTCAACCATCAAATCAGTCACGTGATTTATCAGCTCCAAGAAGATGATACAAAACTCTTCTCTCGTCAATTTTCTCATAGTCTCCTGCAAAATCCTACACTCGTGTTGATCCATAGCCAACAACAGAACCCTGCCCCGCAAATCATTGAACCATCGGAGGCGCCTCTCGCTGCCACTAAGCCCCAGATTATTATTGGACCCGTTACCACCCAAAAGCCCGTTCAAGAAACCAGCATCAGGGGTTTTCTGTTGCATCCCATTGGAGAGTGGCAAAACGGGAAAAGCGCCTCCACCAAATGTGGGGTTTTCTCTTTGCCTCATCAAAGGTTTGGAATCGACGACAAAGCCATCATCATAATAAGAATAATTGTTGGAGGTGAATGCGGGGTGCCAAAGATTGGAACTCTGACGAGTGGTAACACCACGACCCCAACCGTCACAAGGAAGAATCTTGGAAGGGATTTTGAAGCCGTAAGAGCTACCGGCAGCGAAATCAGAAGGTGGGTAGTTGAAGGGAGACGCGGAGACAGAGAGACGAGAAAAAACGTCTTCTAGGGTTTGACCAGGGTTTTGGGTTTGCGACAAGAACTGGGACATGGCCGAGGTTTGTTGAGACGACGAGAACAACTTCGCAGACTGATCACTGTCGAACACAGATGATGATCGTTGCGACATAGTTGGGAGCCAAATAAATGGGTCAAGGAATAACGAGGGTTTAGAGAAAAGGGGTTTTAGGGGAAGCAAATAAAAAAAGGTTCTTGATTATTTGGTATCTAATAATTGGAAGAAAAAACAAGTTAAGGGAAAAAAGGGGATTAGGGTGACAGAGAGGGAGGAAGAAGAGTGTGGGAGGTGAAGAGGGATAGGGAGTGTTGTTTAGCTGAAGTAAGGAGAGTCTTCCTATGAGTACCGTTTTGCATGCAATATATAGTAATTTTACATGCGAAAACCCCAAAAAGGGACGAGAAAGAGAAACTGACTGCTTAAGCGTCTATAGATGTGAAGGTTGTGTCCCAAAAGTTTTCCGGCCAAAGTAACGATTGAGGTAAAATTTTTTAAAATTTGTCATTTAGGGTAAATTTTAGATTAATATTCGTTTGAAAAAAGTTACGTTACTTCTGAAACAATTTTCATTTTTTTAAATATATAAGTCATAAAAAAATTTATAACTTTAACTATTTTTAAATATGATTTTAAAGTTATAAGTTTTTTTTTACAATTTTAAAATCATAAAGTAATTTTTTTATTGAAATCATAAATCGACTTTAATTTTATTTTATTTTATTTACATTATAAATAATCTATTTATTTAATTATTTAAAAATTAATATATGTTTAATGTTTTCTATATTTTTATATAATTTTATTTAATATTTTTTATTTTTATATTATTTTATTTAATATAGTTTATGTATATAATATTTTCTACTTTTTTACTATTGTTAAATATTATTATTTGTTTTATAAATTATAAAAATAACGTAAAAACTTAAATTTAAATAAAAATATTAAAATATACTTCATGTTTATTTGATAAAAATATAAAATATTTCATTATTAATATTAACAAATAATATTAATTTATAATTTATCAAATAATATTATTTGTTAAAAAATAGTTAATTTTTATAATTATCATTAAGTAAATTAATAATTTTGTATAATATTATTAATTTTATTTTATAAATTATTTAAATATTAACAACATAATATAATTTAGTAATAAAAACAGTTGTTAAAATAAAATAACATAATATATTATTATCAAATAAACAATATAAATTAAATAAAAGTATCAAATTAAATAGTATAAACAACATTAATCATTAATTTGTATGGATAACTCTTACGATTATGTTCTTCAATTTTACACAATGAGTATTTTTTATTTGAAATTAGTTAATCTATCTACTTATGTATATGATTAGTTAATGATCTTTTCACTTATTCTAATCATTTTGGAAGATTAAACATAAAATATGGACTTAAATATTGAGATCATATAAAAATATTAAATAAAAAAATAAATAAACATAAATTAATTCTTTAAATAATTAAAATAAATAAATGATTTATGATTAAAAAAACAAAATTCAAGTCGCAAATGACAATAAGGAAGATTAAACCAGGATCGTGTTTGCATTAAAATCACCTAGGAAGTGCTTTCGGTCCTTTTAAAATTAACATCCTTATTATTTAATACCAAGGCCTCGTTACGCAAGTATCTTAGGCATTGTGATGACAAAAACTTAACTTTTAAAATTGTTGTTAGTTACCATAGTATTTTAAAATTTTAACGAAATATATAGGTTAGGTGGAAAAGGAATAAGAATTGTACGAGGTTGTGACCAATAAATAAATAAGATGGTAATTTGACGAAAATAGTATATTTTAAGAAATATGTTAGAGATTGTGTTATAACATTTCTTTTAGATATTTTATTCAATGCAATAACTATCTAAAATTGTTTTAATACAAAATCAATTTTAAACTTAAAATCAATTCAACATTCTTCATTTTTGAAATCAATCATGTAAAAGAATATCTAAAATTAATTATAGAGTCAATCAATTAATTACTCAACCAAAAATCAAAACACCGTCCTTAGTGCATTTACAATAGTCTTCATATAAGTAATTCAATTTATGTTATAAGTAATTCAAATAATTTTCTCTTGAATGAGAGTTTCTATTAACAATTAGTGCTTTAACTTACAAATTTTCTCATTCTCTCTTCTATATTCTATACAAAGTTAAATAACTCATGAAGCAATAATTACTTATAAGTAATTAAACAATAATTACTTATAAGCAATTCAAAATCACATGTAACACATCAAAATAATAATTTTTTGTTAAATAACTAAGTAACTCTCATTATGATCCTCTTAGTAGATGCAATTATCATATATTACATGAAAAGTGAAAAGAGTATTTCCTTCCCTGAACATTGTATATATGGATATACAAACAAAACAAAAGTTATAGAAAATTTTTGTGCATACATTAATATTAATTCAACATTTTTGTAAACGTCACTTTAATTCTGGTTCGTATTATTTTAAGCTTGTGTTCACCTTGAAATTATAGGAGTATATATCCCCTCACCAGCTAATTTTCTTTCTTTTTTTAAATATAATATTAATATAAAGTATAATCCATAAATTAAAGAATATGTTGGTACTGCTGTGAACTTGTTTATATATATATATTAAATTTATGTTATTATATGAGTGAAAAGATGTGTATGCATATATTCAGTGGCTAAAAAACAACGTACAAGATAAAATAATTGACAGAAATAAAATGAGGGAAATGCGTTTGTGAAAATAAAGTGTACAAATAACAATTGATTAAAAAGTTAATAATAAAAATTGTATTTAATTATAGCGTTTGTTATGCATATATTTAATTTTATAAATATTAATATTTAATTATTAATCTTTTAATCTATAATTGTACACATTTTTCACTTTAAAAGAGCTATATCTTAAAAAAGTAATTTGTGTTTAATTATTTGTTAGGGTTTATGAAACATTAATGTTAGGGTTTATATGTTTGGAGTTTAATAATGGCCTCTAATTTTCAAAGATAGGGACATCTAATTGATTTGACCATCAAAGATTCAATCTAACAAATATTAGAAAACATCAATATCACAAAGGACCGCGTGAAACGTAGTGGTGTAGAAGAAATTGCAAGGGTCAAAGTCTCAAATCTCAATGCTCTGACTAGGTATCCCTATCAGTATCAAGAGAGAGGTCTCTATTAGGATTTTCTATATTATTTCGAATTGTGATTTTATTGTTCTTCCATTTTGTGGATGTTTCTTCCACGAATTTTCCTTGTGCTTTTTAGCTGTCAACTAAAAATGAATTGCTGTGCAAGGTTGCTAGTAATAGTATAGGTTCTTGTATTATAATGGGGTAATTTTTTTTTAAAAATTAAAATAATAGATATATTTTTAAAAAAATTATAAAATGAATAAATCATACTTTAAAATAAAATTTCAATATAAAAAATGGTGTTTCAAAATATAATTTTATTATTTAAAAAATTATTAGACTAAAATTATATATGCACACATGATTTTAATTTTTAATTATTAAAAGTTAAAATCGTATTCTATCATATGATTTTAATATATATATATATATATATTCTAATTATTTTAAAAATCATATTTTAACATATGATTTTAACATTTTTTAAATTATTTTAGAAATCTTATTTTAAATATAATTTCAGTTTTTTAAAAAATATTTTAAATAAATAAAAAAGTGAAATCGTATTTTGTATTATAAAATCATATATTAAAATATAATTTATCTATTTTTTTAATTTTTAAAAAATACCCATGATAATTTTTTTAAAATTTGTTCATTTCTGTAATTAATCCAGTAGTATCTGTTGATATTCCTGTCAAGTGCATGGAAATCATTAGGCAACTTCCTCGTTTTTTGTTTACCGGAATTAATATTTCACAACACCATCTCCTTGGTGTTATGCGTATGAGATTGAACTAGAAGTAACGAGCTAGAGGAGAAAATACGTCATTTCAATACTCAATAGTAACCATCTCATTGGAAATGGAGAAGCATTTGGAATTTTTATTTCTTTCTTTGGAACCTTTTTTTTATAAAAATAATTAACTTACGTCTCATTTCGTTTTGGATCACGATGAAATATTAATTAATAATACATAAAAAATCTCCTTCAAAAAAATAATACATCAATAATCTATCAACATATTATATATTAAAAAATGATTGTTTTACATTTTGAGGTATATGTACCTCAAGTGAGGAGAAAGAAACAAAAAAAATAAGAGAAAAAATGATCGATGTAATAGTTTAATAGGTAATTTAAGGAAATAATATAAAGAGGTAGAGAAGAATGCAAAGTGAATGTAAGAATGAAGTTATGAAAGAAAAAAAAATCAGAATTATTGTTAACTGTTTTCAAAGAGATCATAGGAAAAGGAAAAAAAGAAAAAGAAGAGGGAGACAACTTTAAAGTTTAATAAAGTTCAACATTTGTAAAAAAAAATTATTATGAGACATTATCATTTTTTTCTTGAACTATAATTCTCCAAAATTATTATCACAATTTAGAAACTTTTAACATTATAATTTAGAGAAATTTAAAAATGCAAAAGGAAAATGAAACTCATTACTTTCGGTCCGTTGTTTCCATTTTCTCCCTTGTACTTATTTTTAAAAAATTGAATTATTCATACAATAATTTATATAAAATATACTTTTCTTTTTCATTTATCTCAATCATGTCACTCTTCACTTTTTTTCACATCTCTTTCTCTCATTATTCTACAAGTTATTATATAAAAGGCTAAAATATCATTTTAATTCATTATGTTTTCCTATTTTTCTATTTTGATTCTTCATCTTTTAAAAGATTGATTTTGGTCTTTTATGATTTTGAAAAATTTTATTTTGATTATTTTTATCAATTGATGTTAAAATGCTAATAGGAGTGTTTCATTTGAAGTTGATGTGTTAGTTAATATTGTTGAGTAGACTTTATGTATTATAATGGTTCTAATTTAGTTCATTATATTTTTAAATGATTCCATTTTAATCTATTATGTTTTTAAAAAATTATTTTGATCCTACACAATCCATATATACAAACCCATTAGCTATTGTTGTTTATTGGTACTTCATGACCTTCCACCAAAATTGTCAAATTGCTTTAAGTTTCTTCAAATTTAGGTATAACTCACCATAATGCATGATACTAAACAACTTATACTAAACCAATAGATTCATAAAGAAATCAACACCATGGTTGGTTTTGGCTACCTTTTTTTATTAATCTATTGGCTTCTACCAAAAATATCTTGTTATGAAGAATTTGTAACCTTAGAACCTTATTCCCAAGTTGGTGTCTGTTCTAACAGTATGCAACACAACATTTACTTTGCAATGGCAGAGAAAAGCCCTCAAACTACCACATCCATTGACAATCCGTTAGACTCTGAAGCCCTTAATGAGTTTCCTTTGAATTTGCAACAAGATGCATGTGATTCCATTATTAGACCTTCAAAGTCGACCTTCAATCACCAACTTATTTCACGAGCTTCAAGTTACCCAGTTACCCTTCAAGATACAAACCCTAATATTCAATTTGGAATTGAACATTGCATTTTATTTTGAGAAGTATAACCCTAACCCCTGCCTCATCCAACTTTTCAAAACGTAACATTCAAGATTTCCTATCAAAAAATAAATTTTCAAAAACGACCAATATTAAACTTTTCAAAATTATAAAAGACTAAAATAGATATTTTAAAACAAAAAAGACCAAAATAAAAAAATTAAAACTTAATAGATCAAAATTATATTTTATCCTTTTAGTTATTGTGCAATATCATAAATTCACTCAACATTAATCGACACATCAACATTATGTCACACACTTTTATTAACATTTTAGCATCAATCGATAAAAATAATAAAAATAATTTTTTAAAAAAAATATAAAGGATCAAAATAAATTTATTAAAATATAAAAATTAAAATAAATAAAAAATGAAAACTTAATATATCAAAATAATATTTTAGCCTACAAATAATATTTCTCCTTTCCAATATACTTTCGAGTCACCTTTTTTTTGTTCTTAATAGTCCAATCAATAACCCTATGCCGTTTTCTTTTATCGGCAAACAAAGGATTATATATATATATATATATATATATATATAAATGTAAAAGAGCACAAGAAACAAGAAGTGCAGAAGATTACAAAAGATGGCCATCAAAATAACAGTCGTGCTCCCTATGAAGACAAAAATCTTAACATATATATTTTGTATGATGCATATCCAAAGATTTTTTAGTCCAACATTACCGGTATGTTATACACATTTCCTTAATGCTAACCTTTTCCAATTAATTACACCCAACCATGGTACTATCCTCGATATATATTGGTAAAGTAAAAAGCAGAATAGTAACATGTCCAACAGCCTCCAATATAGTACCCCATCTCATGGATTTCCCCTACCATGTCCCTCCTTATACCTATTCCCCCCTCACATGCGTGCTGCCCTGCTCAACTTATGGCTAACATTTCCTGCGGCCCACACAACATCCAGATATGCTGATCAATCCTTGATGCACAGCACTGTATTACACAGCCACTGCGAGAAAGGGTAACAGCCAAAGAATAGCCGCACCATATATACCAGCTGCCATCTATCATTAGTTCTTCGTGACTCATGTGGCATAGTGTTGATTAAAATGTGCCTCAACCTTAGAATACCACTGACTCCAAATAAAGAACACGGGCATTCATAGAGGATATGACAAATAGACTCTTCAACCTGAAAGCAAAAAGGAAACTTATGCTCTTCCTCTCTGATTTGTATACCCCTCTTTCTCAAGTTCTCTTGTATCAACCCTGTTCAAAGCAATCCACCAGATGAAAAACTTGATTTTGGGAGCCACATTCAATTTCCATCTGACAGAGAACACAGAATGTTGCGGTGGATACTGTAAGTCCAGTAAAGCACGATAGGCCGAACTCACCGACAAAAGGCCAGAGCTGTCAGCAGTCCACACCCATTGGTTCTCTTGATTCTGTTTCAGATTCACATTGCACAAGATCTGATCAAAATCCCTTACCATCTGAGTTTCCCTTAGAAAAACGTAACTCTTATGTTATCTAGAGATAGTGTCAAAGAAAAAGTATATAAGTGGGGGACAATCCTTATTTTATGAACTAACTTTTGGAATTGAGTTAGGTACAGATCCACATTCTAATATGATATAAAAGTCTATCCTAGATCTATTAACGGATCATCCATCATATTCTTTACACAAATATTCAAAGTTAGAACTCAATTTTAAAAATAAAAAATTAAGTTAAACCATTCAATTTGATATCAAAAGCATAAGAGTGTCTTTGTTGCACAAATTAAAAACTTATATCCAGAAATGTAAACATGACAATGTAATATTATTATGTTAGTTACATATTTTTGAATTTTTTTCCCAGGTATTGTTGATTCTTGGGAATATAATAGTTTTTCTTTTTTAATATGTTTTCACATGCTTTTATTCCCATGAAGAAAGATAAAAATGTGATATTTCCATGGAAATATAAGAAGATATTCTTTAGATATGCACGTAACTTCCATTTTTACTTTTTTGTTAAGTGTGTTGCTCATCCATCAACTGAGTAGCACCTTCACGTGAGTTGAGATCATAACTAACTAGAAAGCATAGAAATGATAAAAATAAATTTAGTCCACATTGCACTATTGAGTAATCCCTACAACTTATGTCTGCTGTCTTACCTGGCTACCTACGTGTGCCAGTTCGTCCAAGTTAAATACAAACTGTTTACATCAAAGAATAATGGAACAATTCACAACTTGTTAGAAAAAGAATATGGCAACTACGTAGGACGGTAAATCGATAATTTATCCTGCAAGTTGTAAAGATGCTCCTCCCTCCACATCTTCCATTACTTGAGATATCTCCATCTTGTTACACATGGGAGGTAAACTCTAATGCTATTGCAAAATTGAAGAGCAGTTAAATCTAGGTGCTTTCCACTATCTGACCTTGTATTCCCTTTAATCCAGGTTGCAAGGTTAGAGAAACTCTACAAACTTTATGGTGTATGAAGGAAAACTCCTCATGCAAAATTGTCTAGCAGAAGTTTGCCGTACTATTTCCAGATTTTTCATGGTGTGTGAACTTTATTGACTTAATTCCCACTGGAAGAAAAACCTTTGGGAAGACGATTAACCCAAGCAGAAGGAAGAATACCGCTCTGTGAAACCAAATATACAATGAATGCAATATACGCTGTTGTGCAGGAGCAGGCTACAAGACCAAGCAAGATGCCATTCACCTCAGAAACGAAGAAATCTAATAAGAGATATCCATTAATTATTATTATCAGTCCAGCAACAGTCCATGCTACTCTCTACAAAATAAATAAATAAATAAATAAATAAAGTAAGCAAACATTAGTACGAAAGAAAACACACAGATGATTTTGATAAATTGAAATCAGTTTACTGAATGAATATGGACATATGTATTCGCTCATCAATTTTATGTAAATTAGTTTTAGATCAACCCAATTCCCACAAAAAGGACCACAAGCATGTGAATCCTGTACAGGAAAAAATCCCTGTGCAGGATTTTAATGTAAATTATATAATAGTTATGCAAATGGAAATCAATGTGCAGCAATCATTTTCCTTACTGTTATGAGACAATTCCTTAAAACTTTAGCACTCACGAACTCAAGCAAGGAGTGGTATAATTTTTTTCCCCTATATATGTATGAACTGAAATTCAAACACCTTCACTTGATGTACCAGTGAAACATTCATTGTATGAGAAACAATCGCTGTCAGAAAAGGCACATGCATTGACATCTATATTTTGTAAAATTAGCTTCGAGAAAGTGACCAATAATCACTCACATATTTTATTTAACTATAAGAATTCCAAGCACCATAAATTTCTCCATAAGCACTTGTGAGAGAAATATTAGGGAAGTAGAATGAATTAAACTTCTCCCATGAGTTAAAATCATATTATGCACTTTTAATTTTTAGATAAGATAGATGAGAAAGCTGCTAAGATAGCTAAGGTATATAAGTTGGTTTTTTTTATAAGAAAAATTTGATTTATTTTACATCGTTATCCATTATTAGTACTGTCTTGTAAGTTATTGTGCAGAATTTATCCAAATTGGGCTACTAAAAAATTGAATTTCCAGGATCACTAGTTTGTTGCTTTTTTAAATCCAAACTCACTAAACCATTCAAAACTTTAAACTCTAAAGTCAGTCCCATCTATTAACGTATCCAGATGTGATTCATGAACATAAGTAAATGCACTAGTAACCCATAGTTCGCAGAAATTCATGGCTTAGTAACAAAATAGTTGGACAGCGATACACTTTGCACAAACAGATCTTCCAAGTTATTTAAATTCAATTCTGCTACAGGAATACAAATCCATTTACAAACACCTACGACTAGAGAATTCACATATGTATTTGATTATGAACAAAGATAATCACACAAAAATTATTAAAATCGAATGCATCTAAGCAGCAAAACAAGAAAAGGGATAGAAGCAAATATAGAGATTAGAGAAACGTCAAGCATCAAGCATGTTACAATCTCTTAATATATTACTGCAGATCTGTTTCTATTTTTACCCAGAAAACAGGCATAGATTGTTGTTGAATAGCCAACATACATCTTAAATAAATCAAGATTTGATAATCAGATTGACTCTGGCTGCTAAACTAGACAGAGTGACAGAACCGTTCTTAACCAGGGAAATAGAGATTTCTAGCTGCACAGACAGAGCTGAAACATCGGAAAACTTTACTTTTGTCCCCTTACTGTTGTCAAATAATCTAGTAAGATTAAAAAAAAAAAAACTCTGAATCATGAGGGGATTTGCTTCAGAGAAATCTTATCTTATAATTAACAACCAACAAAATGAAAGAACATGGAGATAATTAACTAACCTCAAGAACAGGCCCAACCCTAAAGGTTCCCATGATGTGCTCTTTGGAGACCAATGTGAGGAGGGGAATTAAAGCAAAGGGAATTTGCATGGACTGAAGCACATTGAGCCATTCATTCAAAACATCCAATGTGCCTTCTGATCTATTAAAAACAATAGCTACAATTATAGTTGGTACAATTGCAAAACTTCGGGTGATCAACGCTCTCAACCATTTCTTTAAACGAAGGTTGAGGAAACCCCCCATTATGAATTGCCCAGCATATGTGCCAGTGATGGTGCTACTCTGCCCAGCTGCCAATAACCCAATCCCCCATATATAAAGAATAGGGAAGACTCCTCCCCCATACTTCTCTTCAAGATACTGCCCTGCATTGACCAATCCTATGCTATCTGCCTGCTTTGTTCCATAAAAACCCTTGGCAAAAACTGTAGTGACAAAAAGATTGATCATGAAGGAGACTGCAAGTGCAGCCGATGACTCAATTGAATAGTAGTTGAGAGCCTCCTGTACCCGACCTATCTTTTTAGGATCAACCTTCCTTGACTGAACCAAAGCAGAATGCAGGAATACATTGTGAGGCATAATGACACAACCCACAACACCCACAGCCTGACGAATTGTTTTTGAGCCAAGTCTTGGAACCAAAATACCTAACAAAAGGAACAAATACAGTTATATTTTACACCCATGTTATTAAGGGCTACATATATTTTTACTTCTGAAATACCAGTGAGAAGAGCAAGCTATTGAAAAGATAAAAGATGAATCACATAGAAAAGTGATATTCGAACCACATCACCAGATGAAATTTACCCATTAAAAGCTCTTCTCTATTAGGTTGAGCATCACCAAACATCCAGGCAAAAGAAAGACCCATGACAGCGATGAGAACCGCAAAAGCAGCTTCCAACTTCCTCACTCCATAGTTCTCAAGAAATAGAAAGAAAAAGCTGTTCAACAACAGATAGAATAATAAACAGCAGTTAAAAAACGTTCGAGCATAAACCGGAAGCAATTAATCCAAGGCAACAATAATAAAAATAAAAAAAACGAGAAACAAAAACTAACAAACAGCCACTTAACATCATATTTAGAAAAAGTTAATCGAAAGACGAGCTAAATGAGTGTAATAAGCGGAGGGATACCAATCGGAAGCAGTGATTAGAACTCCAGCCCAGAGAGGGAAGAAGCCTCGGCTAAGAATTTGGATGGCGATGGCACTTCCAATAACCTCCTGAATGTCAGCGCCAATAAGGGCCAGCTCGGCCATGAACCAGAGCACGAGGCGGGCCCAATTCGGATACTCCTCCCTGCAGAGCTCGGCGAGGTGGCGGCCCGTGGCCACACCGACCCTGGCGGAGAGAAGCTGGATCAAGAGGCCCATGAAGGTGGCCCACATGAGGAGCCAGAGGAGGGAGTAGCCCGCGATGGCCCCAGCCTGGAGATCCCCCTCCAGATTCCCCGGATCCAAAAACGCTATGCTCATTAAGAACCCAGGCCCAGTGAACAGCCACAGCTTCTTCCACGAGAAAGGAGGAGTAGCGCTCCCATCGTCCAGCCTGTCAAACTCCAAATCCGCCACCAGGATCTTCTCCCCCGCTTCGTATGCCACCTCTTCCTCCCATGATGATGATGCTTCTTCTAGAAGCCGGTTCGCCTCCTCGTCCCTCTCCTCCGATTCCTCTTCTCGCGACGGAGCACTCATTGTTGATCTAATCTGTTACTAAACTTTCCGGCCGGCGGAGAAGCCAGTTTGCGGTGGCTAGCTGCTACGTGTGCATACTCAACTCGCCTATTTATACGGATCTATCTATCTACTATCTAGCTCTAGCCTACCCCTCTGGTCGTGGACTTAGTTACTCTCTGCTCCGCTCCTAGGTGCAACCGGTGGACCCAAACTAACATTGCAGCGACACGTCACGGATGTAGGGTTATTTTCGTCATTTCAGAGAAACATTTGCACCCTCCGTCGTTCGATCCGAATCTCAACATCATTCTTTTTTTATTTTGTGGTGAGCAGTTTGCAACAGCTTAATTCCTGACATATTAGATTACTTGTGTTTATCGTACCTAACACGTTACTTCAGTTCAAGTCATGAAATGAAAGTCCCCTTGATCAATTTTGAGATATGCCAGTGGCACTTTTTTTTCAAAGACTATTCCTCAAAATATTTTTTTTCATGATTAGAATATATTAAAAGTTAGTATTTTTATAGATTTTATTTTTCATTTAATAATTTATTTTCTTAATTTATATTAAATGAGAAATGAAATCTATAAAAATTGATAGTTTTCAATTAGTTCTAACAAATTACGTCTTTGAGAAAAAATATTAGAGAGTGTTGATATTTCTTCTTAAATTTTTTTGTTGTTTTTAAAATGTGTCTATATAAAATTATAAATTATAAATTATCATTTTTATTTATTGAAAAATAGTTAGTCAAAAAACATTAGTTTTTAAATAAAAATAAATGCTGTTAAAAAGTAGTATTTGCTTGTTCATAAATGCAACAATTATTTAATTTTTATTTATTACACCTTGTTAACAAATATATTATAATATTTATTAACATAAAAATATTACTGTATTTATTAAAAGTAGCAACAGAATGTATTGATAATAATAAAAAAATATTTTTATTTTTATTTTACTAATATACAGTCGTTAAGAAGATTAATTTATTTATGAAATGGTATTATAAGAACAACTCTTCAAAACTCATAAAGCTATTAATATTATTGTGTTTATTCTATTGTTTTTTATAGTAACATATATGAATTTAAGATTAAAAAATAAATATTTGTGTTGACAAATGTGAAATGTCACTATATTTAATTATTTATATTAATTATTGAAAATGAATGTATTGGTGAATTTTGACCCCTGTATATGTAGTAGCAACTAAGCAAGTGTTACGTGCTCTATTAAGTCTTTTCACAATAGGTATTGGGCGTTTTTAGCCAAGAAACGTTATAGGATCTCGAACCTTTGGTTCTCATCCAATGCTTTTCGTGATCTCTAATGGGCGTGTGGCAATCACGTGGAATCAAACTTTTGTTTTTTCTTATAATTTTAGTTTTGGAATGAATATCCCACATAAAATCATACATCTGTACCAAACAAACACATAAAATCATTCATTAATTTAATGTGATTTGTCTTGACATACCTGCATTATACATAAATATAAATAAAATTAATTTTATGAACATAAAAATTTGCATTACATCCGATAATGGAATAGTAACTTTTGACTTTGAGTAAGGATATTGGAAGCCTTTAGAGCCTCTAATCTCCAGTCTAATTAAGCAAGTCAGTCAGTTTTTCTAAAAAATTAAATAATTAAAAGGATTATGGTTCTGGTTTTAAAAAGAATTTTTAGAAAGAAAAAAAAAAGGGTTTTACGCGCAAGCGCCGACACTGAAGCTGCTGCAGCACTGACCCCTGCATTAATGGTGCAAAACTAGTATGAACTGTCCCATGATGCAAGAGTCCTTGGTTAAAATTTAATTTAATTTTCGTACAAATTAGACTAATATTATTGTCCACGTTTTTGTTGTCTTATAACATGTGCACAATTAATTTTTATGAAAATGACTTTTACTTGCAGTCCTTTGCTAATTTAAATATTGTTTTACACTATATTTGAGATGAATTTTGCATTTTCTGTTCTCATGTAGCTTTTTAATATTTTATCAGGTTTCATCTTTTAGTAGTGCATTGCTTGGCAGCGTCAATGCTATTGTGTAAGGAGTTTCATCCTATTACAATTATTCGACTATCTAATTAACTCGTAAGCATATATAAGTAGATTTTCTTAGAGAATATTATTCATCAAATGGAAAAGAATAACTAGAAGCTCATATCGAATCTTTAACTACTTTTGCCAAACCTTTTTGCAAGTAGCAACATGCAGTATACCATCAGTTACGTGAGAAGTTAAAAATTAATTTGGCTAGCTGTTCATTCTCTCTCTCCTCATTTTGCTCGACATGATATTCATATATTTGGTCCTGCAAAACTGTAAATGTTAGTGTTCATTGTAACAGCGCAAAATCATCTAAAAAAAGTACTAAACAAAGAAAAACAATAATGCAATCTGCAGGAGGATCAATTACCACATAATATAAATTTGAAGTATGTAGTACGTAAGAACATTATGAGGGTCTAATTAAAAACTTTTGATGTTGGACCATTCATAAATTGATCAGGTTCTAATTTAAGGTTATAATATATAGTTTAAAAAATTAATTAATTTTGTCATTTTTATTAAAATTATTTGTAATTTTCAAGTATATTATTTCTATTATTTATTACTTTGGCATTTCATACTCTATTAATAAATTATAATCTTTTAACTACTTACTAAATTTTAATCTTAATGATCCATATAATCGAGGACCCAAGTAGTAGTGTTCTATACATCCCAACTAAGGAACATCTTCGGGGTATAGTACTGTACTTAATTGTCTCTTGCAACAAGACTGTTTAAAGAGAACAATTCCAAAAGCTACAATAAAGCGCAACAATGTGCTGAACTGAAAACATAATATAACCTAGTTGATACTCAGCACTTTATGGTTGTTTGAAAATATTCGTGTGTCAACACTAACCGATAGGCACCATTTTTAGAAGAGTGTCCAACTTGAATCCAAAAAGTGCTACAGGGCGTGCGACTGTATATATAGTTTTAATTTTGGCGATTTCGTTTCTAGCTCTTAATTAGCATCTGCATGAGCCATCAGATTTTGATAAGAAACTAAAGTGGGCCATCCTGAAACACTTTCACCGGCTCCCTTTTGTGATTCTCTCTTATGTTGGTTGTTCGAAGCCAAGCACATGGGTTTATTCAGTTGCAAAAGCTTTTTGCAAATTCAGAAAATCTTCATCTAAAATCGGGTTGCTGTGACTGCGATGTGAGAGTATATTATGAGACTGCACGAGAGAAAATGACATTTGTTGTCCACTCAGAACAATGTTGGAACCCTTGACAGATGAAAGAACGGATGGAGTGAAAAATTGGCATGTAATATAGTCCATGGGAGCAGTTGCAGCACCATTTCAAACCACACACGGAGCTTCGCTGTAGACCCTTTTGGCAAACCACTTGGCGCACTTTAGCTAGGGAATATTTATTTTCAATATTGAAGATTAAAATTCGACACATCGTTGTGAACTTTCTATCCATAATTCTAAAGCTGATATAATCACTTCCTATCACCAGCTGGCTCTTGTGGCGATTTGGGTCAAAACACTATGTCCCCAAGTTAGAAAATAGTGGTTTATGAATCGTGGTGGTTCCTGATTCCAGCAATCAGACTAGCAATTGTTTTAGTAAATTTGAGCTTAACAGTTTATAGGGAAAATGGTTAAGAGTAGCTGCTTCCATTCCTTTTACTTTAGTGTCGGGATTTTATCGGTGAGTATACTATTTTCAACACAAAATGACTTCAAGTGCCCATGACTATCAGGTGGTAGATTATTTTTTTTACCACGATGTCTCTTACTCAAGAATTAAGGATTAGCTCTTCAAAAAATGTCGAGATTTATTTAAAAAGTTTATCTATATTTTTTTATACATATGAATGTTAGATCAATTTTATGATTACATGTTTTAGAAACAAAATTATCTATCCATCTCTCACGTGATAATGATATATCAGGTAGAATATTTTTACACAAAATGACAGGTTTTGATTTTAAAAGAAAACGATGTTGTGGTAATTAAAAAAAGCTTTTATGATGGAATAAGAAATACCATCCGAGTTATGGTTAAATTCATTCCCGTTCACCAATGAATTATTGCAATAGGCTGTCTACAATAGAGTAAGAGGTAAGAAATTAAAGTTTATATCATACATTTTTTGGCTTCGTAGGGAATGATGAGCTGAATGTTAAATCCGGACACTACCAAAAAAACCCGTACAAAACTGTCTTAGAAATGAGTTGGAGTTCACTTATTTTTAGCATTTTTTTTATGCTAAAATATTTTTTTCAGAGTCTCAATTACTGCTAAGAACAACAATATCCGTGACATCATTGTTTACTTTCCCTGACACTGAACTTAAATAGAAAATAATCAAAATATCAAAAGAATAAACAAGAGAAGTCACTTTTTTGGTGGCTTATAGTTACCCTTAATTAGATGAACTCTGCCCAAGCCATAGTATTAGTAACTCATTCCCCTGCAGCTTCATGCAAAAATTGGAAAGTCATGGAAGTACATTTGAGGTAGGGAAAAAGTACCGCCAAGAGAAAATAACAACTCATAAACCCACTCCCAATGCTAATTTCCTATCAAATTTTCCCCACTATCTACATGATCCCTCAAATCAAATCACTATAAGACACATGTTTATATGCCTAATTATGATATAATCTTCGAACTTTGTGAATAAGCCTTCGGCATATAGGACACACTATGCTCTCCTCATCTAAAATCCTGCAAAATGCGTTCTAATGTGAATCTCATGAAATTTGTATATTGGTAAATTAAAGCATGCGTACAAAAATATGCGGCAGCGAGGTACCTCGGTGCACAGTCATAGCAAGTGGCACAATGTCCACAAGGAACTAAGAAGCTGCTGCGTTGTTCATCATAACAAATGCATTACAATTTTTCATCATATAAATCCTCTGAAGAGCTACTGGATGCTCCTGAATCTTCTTTTTCATCATCTCTTGCATTTGTTCCATATGTCAATCGATTTGTCTCCACTTGCATCAAGGGCCCAGTTTCGGTTTGCCCTGCAACTACATTAGTTGTTCTGTATGTGACGTCGACTGCCGCATGACTATTCTGATCACCACCTTCATAGACTCCAAGGAACTTCAGAACCAGATAAATAACAATCATAAGAGCTCCTACACATAGAAAAATAAGTCATCTTTAGTAACAAAAAGTATAATTAAACAAAAGGCTTTAGAAGAGAAATTTTAATCATTGTACCTAAAAGTAATATGTAGGTCAACACACGGGCCAGAAAAGAAATTTCAACATACGATCCCCCATCAACCTTTAATCAATCGATGTAAATGTAATCATGTATTGTTGAATTACTTTGGTGAAGATCCATAAAGATAAATGAGCCAGACAAGGATAGCCATGCCTTACTTTGCCAGTTGCCGTAAGAATAACATACTGAGTATTAGGGAAGACAAAACTGAGCCTACACAATCCATTAGCAGTAGAGCACATCTTCTTGCCTTTGGTGGTATCATATACCTTTGCCGAAACACTAGCTTTCATAGTCAATATTATGTTCCTGGCATTCATGTTTAGAACCCCAATGTGGTATATATTATCTTCCTCAACATCGTATTCAGCTTCTTTACCTAGCAATGTTCACAAAAGTCAAGATTACGCTCCTGCCTCTTTCAAATTTTCCATATACTTAATTAGCCCTATGCTAATCATAGATAATTTGGCGTAAAATCATAGAATTGGAGATCTTGGTGCATATTTGATAACAATTTTGTTTTGGAAGAAATAATAATTGTAAGCTTTCAACAAAAGTGATATTATTTCTTTAAAATAAAATCAACTATACACGCACTTCGCACATAATAATGTTAGAGATTCTATATTTATTAATAATATAACTAAAACAGTATATAGTAAATGGGGTCAACTCTCACTTCTTGAGTAAATTTTTTAGTTGAGTTAAATCTAAATTGAAATTCTAATATGATATCAAAGTTTATCCTAAAGTTGTTATTGGACCTATTAGGCAATCAAAATCAATTGCAAATGTCTTGCTCTCAGCATGTGACATGAGGGGAGTGTGTCATAGATTTCACGCTGACTAATAACATAGTCAAAATAATGTATACAAGTGAAGGCATCAAATTCTAAGAATTGGAATAAAAAGTGTTAAGTCGCCTTAATTATAGATACCCATGACCAACCTTAATATGCAGTCTCATACACTTTCACACTGATAGGTGGAGGAGGTGAATCCAGTTTTACATTGACTAAAGACAAAACTTAAGTAATGTTTACAGCTTGAGCTATTTTTACTTTACAAACTGATTTTGCAGAGTCAAGTGTCCAAATTCTAATACAAAGCTTCGAAATTGTAGCCAGTGCTTAATTGCTTATGTCATTAAGGTAGCCTTTCACTCAGTTTTTAGGTAAAAAGTAGCGAAACTCTAGAATCAATTACCATTAACAGTCTTGCGAAGAGCAATTGCATTGAGGAAGCTCGTTTGTTTAGCCTGTAGTAGTTCAAACTTCTTTTCTCCTACGAAATAAGAATGGTTCTTGAGACAAACCTGAAATTCATACTCATAGAAAAGAAAAGGAAGAGATAGCCATGAGATTTCCCCTCAACTAACCTTTGATCACCATCCCATGTAGCTGATCCAAACTACTAGTAGTGTGTGCTTCCCACCTCTTACGGATGGTGGAACCCTGATTCAACCACAAAGAAATTCCCTGAAGTTGAAAAATCATTTTTCAAAGGCATTCTCTGGGTAACTGCTTTAAACCAAACCTAACCTTGTTACAATGTTACCTTGCTTTTATACGCTTCAACAAGGAAGAAATTTGACACTGTCCAATTAGTTTGGGAGCTTAACGAAGGCACGAAGAATAACTTGATTATTGTCCTCGTTTGACACCTGAAGCTGCTTCACAAAAACATAACTGGTCTTCATCAAACGGGACGAGGCAGGGCGTGAGAAAGAGTGATCAAGGGAGGGAGGGAACCATAAAGAAGATGAAAACTTACATGCCACAAATCCAAATGGTGAAAGGAGGCAGCATCCAAGCATGTTGCCACCGCTGATGCTGGGATGGTATAGTGCGCATGGCTCGGTATAACAGAGCCATTGATTCAATTCAAGGTAGCATGAAGAGAAACAAAAGTGTGTAGAATAAGAGCATATTTGGATAAAAGTCAAATATTTTTGAGTTTTTCTAGTGAGAAGCTCTCTTAAACTCTTCTGACATTTGTATTCAAAAATCTATGCATACTTAAGTTGAGACTAGAAGGTTTCACTGTTCTTTTATGAAGGTAAACGTTTGGTGTGATTGACGGGTATATGAATGGCAGGTATATTGAACATTTGGTGGTCATTATTATAATTTTAATTATTTTCCATATCCGTTTTGCAATTTTTTTTTAATGTTCGTGTTTGGGGTAAAACCGTTAAAAAAACTGTCATGTCATGCCATGTTTTTTTTTCTACAATAATCAAGATTTAAATCCAATATATGATCTGTATTACTCCAAACAGTCCACCGCTGGGCCGACCCTTGGTTCATATGTCATGTCATGTATATCAGTGTATGTGTCGATCGTGGCCGTGGGCACAAAGAATTGCAAGCTTTTAGGTTATGACTTATGACTAATGAGAGAAAAACAAGAGTGCACTATTTACAACCTACGCATGGGTCCAACATAAGGAAATCAATTGACGAAATAAATATTAAGCAACGTTAGAAAAAGTCTTCGGCTGAAGTTATTAACGAGCAACGTTAATGCGTTACAAATATACAGGAAATTTCAGCAGACGCAAATCATTCTATTTTCGATCAATATTTTCGATTTACAAAACATTCTATTTTTTTATTCTTCAATCAATCTTTATTGGTTTTTAAATAAATTAAAATAAAATAAAATAGAGAAAAAAGAAGATATGAATAATGATTCAATGATAAATAAAAGTCAATTCGCATTTTTTTATTTACTTTATTTTCTTTTCTCTAGAAGGCTACATTCGGTTGTCTTTTCTCTAGAGGGCTACATTTGGTTGTCTTTTCTCTAGAAGGCTACATTTGGTTGGTATGATTTGCCAGATAATAAAATGGGAAAGAACAATAGTAGGATTGAAATGAGAAATTTTAGTTATTCGGTATACGGTGAAAGGAGAGAAAAATGACCCTGCTAAAAATTTGTTTATATTCAACAATATAATGTGGTGAAATGGAACAAAATTGATAGTGACATCACAATTAAGCAACATGTCAACTTCACATATTTTTATTTTTCAATTAATTAAATAATTATTTTGTAACATAAAATAAATGAATAATAATTGCCAAACAATCAATAAGGTTAGAGCATTTCCGATGGGAGGTGTTTTCTGGGTTTCTAAGGATAAGAAATTGTTTCTTAGAAGAAACTATGCATTGGAGAGTATCTAGGTGGCATGAAAGTTATTTTTTAAAAAAATTGAGTTTCTAATATAAGAAACCCTTTCTAGAATTTCTTATTTTTCAAACATCACCCATCAAGGAAATTTTTTGGAGTTTCTTGCAATTTTTTGCATTGGAGCAAAATTTTATAAGAATTCTTATGAGTGACATGACATTGTAGGGATCACAAAAAAATGAATAAGAGACTTTAAAAAACTCATTTAAGCACTCCCCATTGGATATGCTCGTTTGGATTGTTAATGAATAACAGAACAAAGTGTATCATAATATAATTTAGTGGAATGGATTGAAATGAAATGAATTAAAATATCATTTCATTGTTTAAGTAATTTATAAAAGCAAAAACATAATAAAATAAATTATAATTTTTCATTTCTTGTATTATCAAATAGGCCCTAAGTTTTTTTGGGTGGGGGAATGGAAGGGAGAGTTGTGGGTAGGAAAAGGAAAAAGGAGAGAAAAACAATAAACGTGGAAACACAAATGGGGTTGGGAGGGGATTGTGGAAAAGGGGTTATGAAATGCAACTTAAGAAAGAAGAAAGAAAAAAATGTTGAAGCTACTCCTCCATATGCAAATACAATATGTTGAATCTACTCATTTAGGAGTAGATTTAAGGGGATTTGGGTGATTTTCAAAAATAATTTATTGAAAAGGATTGGATTTTAAATTGTTTATCTATCATGGATGATTTTTGTCACATTGGATTTCGGTGGCGTCAGTCAAAGTGGTGCTACCCGTTCATCTTTTGTCATGTAGTGGGTGGCGTCATCCTGTTTCATGTCACCCCTTCCGGTGAGCTTGCTAGAATAAGTGGCATCATCTTGTTCCATGTCACCAGTTCGTCTTTTGTCAGGTAATGGGTAACGTCATTCTATTCCATGTCACCCCTTTAGGTTGTCAAAATAGGTGGTGACACCTTGACATGTGTTATATAAGATGCTCCACCCTCAAGGTTGTCTCCTTCATTTTATAGTTAATAATTATAATTGAATAATTTTAATAATTAAATAATTTAAGTGATTTTAAGTTTTAATAATTTTAATTTAAGTGACTTTAATTAATTTTGAATGTTGTTTATACTTTTATAAATTGTTAGTCTTTAGTTTTTACATTGGTCTTTTAAATGGTACCATCCGTGCAACTAGAAAAGACATTAAAATCAATATAAAATGGGCCTAAAAGTCGAAAAAAAATCCATTAACCATTAATTAAAGAAAAACAGTTTCAAGTGGGTGTGTTGTGAGTGATTTTTTCCAATTAAAATGTGTTATTTTTACTATAAAATGATGTTAATTCTATTAGTTTTTATATAGGTCTTTCCAATGGTATCATCCATGTAGTCAGAAACAAATAGTATCAACTCAGCATAAAATGAGCCTATAAACAAAAAATATATATTATTCTAAGTAATTATTATAAATACGTCATATATTAGTTAAACCCTAAAGACTAGCAATTTATAAAAGTAAGAACAACATTCAAAATTAATTAAAGTCACTTAAATTAAAATTATTGAAACTCAAAATCACTTAAATTATATAATTATTAAAGTCACTTAAATTAAATTAATTATTAAAATTATTTAATTATAATTATTAAATACAAAATGAAGGAGATGACCTTCCAAATTTAATATAAATCATAAATATTGAAATAAGATAATATCACTTGTTGTCCAAATGAGAAAGAAATGACATAAAAAAAGACGATATTATTCAATGATAGAAGATAAATTGTTATCACTTTAATTGATGTCACCGTATAACAAAGAAATTCATAACAAGTAAATAATTTGAACAACCTTTTGTTTCGTAAATTATTTTTAAAAATCATCCAAAATGATCAAATACCACCGGTAGATTTCACAAAAATTCACGGCATCATGGATTTTCACTCCCTTCAAAATCTATAGAACCCACAGAAGTCACTACCAATACGCGGCCCCATTGAAACATAGAGCGAGATGCACTGTAAGGTGCGAAAATGTGAGAATAGCATCACACATCACAGAAACCAAGAAAATTGAAGACGTGGCAATGACTTCTTCTGTAACTCTTATTTATTTGAAAAAATCTTCCATTACTTACGCGCAATCGTCCTCCATCTTCCATCACGCTTTAAACCACCGCAAGCTTGTCCCTTTCACCCTCTTAGCCAGCCCCATTTTTGGCATCTACCCAACTCTGCCATGGCCTTCACTCGTAACTAGTAACAAAAATACAAAAGTTGTTGATCTTTGCTTCTCAGCATGAACTAGCTAGTGTTACAGCTTCTTGTGCAAGTTTTCTCGGGCCAAATTCTCTCTCTTCTCGTATTTATGACAGCTATACTCATCATCCTATTTAATGCCTGAGAAGAGAAAGTGAAAGAAGCATAAATATCATAAAGTGACAATAAAAAAGTTGAAAGTGGTGTTTATATTCCACTCCTCTTGGCTGCAATATTCATTGATTTGACACTCACCACCTCTTTGAAATCAGTTCTTGTGAGATGCATGTTGCAGCACTAGCCACCAAGGTAAGAAAATAAACATGTTAACAGGGAGATTCAAGATTAATAGAAATTAATTACGTGCTTAATATGCTCTTCAAGTTATCAGCATACAAACCGCCATCTCTTAACCCTCTTGCGTCACCTTTTATTAATGGCCCGATACAGACAAAACCTATCTCCTGCCTTTCTTCCTCCTTTTCCCTTGTTTTCTTCTATTTTCACCGCCTTCGGTTCAACCTCTCATTTATGAGGGGTTGTGTTTCCTTTTCCTATATATTTATCTCATAGGCTTTTTATTTATGGTGAGAACAGGTGAAATATGGGGAGAGTGAAGCTTCCGATCAAAAAGATTGAGAACACAACCAATAGGCAAGTCACTTTCTCCAAGAGGAGGAATGGACTCATCAAGAAAGCTTACGAACTTTCTGTTCTTTGTGATGTTGATGTGGCTCTCATCATGTTTTCCCCATCAGGAAGAGCCACTTTCTTCTCTGGCAACAAAAGGTTTGCTTATTTCTATTGCATGTCTTGTGTTGTGTGTGTGGGAACTGGATTCGGTGCTGTCAAAATTTCCATGCAATCATGTACAGTCGCAGAATTTTAACCGTTGGATGAAGGTAGATCGGACATCTCAGATCTTAAAATGAGTTAAATTTACGAAATTTAGGACATAGTAATTAAGGTATCTCTTTATAAAATTAAATTTATTATAAGATATTTAATTTAAGCTAAAGATGGATATCTTTTTTTTTTCAGTTTTATTTTTATATTTTACTTGTCTTCTCGATTAGGTGGAGTTAAATCTAAGTTAATCTAGAAGATCATTCGTTCATTGATTTTGTCTATTCTATTTCAAAAGCTTTGTTCTGAAAAATCTAATGACACGCTATTTTTCTGAAATATATGTTTTAAAGCATTGAAGAAATTCTAGAACGATATGTTAATCTTTCGGAGGGTGAACACGGAAGGTAAGAGCTTGTATATTTTTAACTTCTGATACCTGATCCTAGTTAATCAATTTATCCTAATGTTTCCACCTTTGATTTATCGACCATGTGCGCTTAATTTAAACTCTTGTTGCCGTGAAACTCTAAAGGATGCATAATAAAGAGGTACTTTAATTAGTCTTGTATCACATAAGGTTTTGAACTGAACATCGATTTTAGAAGTATTAATTTGAAATTTAATTTTTTCATTGTCTCTGTAGCACATTCAAAAGTTGCTTAGTAAGTTGAAAGATGAAGCTGGTCAAATATGTCAAGCCCCTAGGTATTATTTGGTATTTTTTATTAATTATTTACTAATGAAGTTGCTTGGCATTTGATTATTTACAATTTTTTTTGTGTTGTAATGCAGCCCAATGACTTCAGATTCCCAAATTGAGGTATTTGTTAACAAACATTGTGTATAATCCGATAAATCTATTTCCAGCTTCAATTGATCTTAGATATTTGTGTTCGACTGATTGTTCTATGCGAGCTTCAGGATCTTCGAAGAAAAATTTTCACTTGCAAGTCTCAATTGGAAGAGATGGAGAAGCGACTAAGGTTCCTTTGAATTTATCATTGCTTTGTCAATTAAACCAAAACCAAAACCGAATTCTGGTATGTTGATGGGAGAATATAATTAATTCACCATTGTTTCACACTATTTTTTAGGATATTTGAAGGTGATCCTTCAGAAATCACAACGCTCAGCGAGGCTGAATATCGTGAATATGTCCTTCGGGAAACTCTAAAACAAGTGCAACTGCGAAAGGTAAGTTCAATACTCCAATTGCTTAATTACCATTACTTGTAGGCACACAATAAGTTTACTACTACTGCTAACCTGCTATTATTTTTATGTACGTCAAATAATAAATTATGAAATGTCTTCAAATTAAAAGACAACTTACAAATTTTTTGGCTTGCACAGTGTGTTTTGGAGGAGTACAATTCTCATGCCACTCATTCTCCACAGGTATATAAAGATATGGTTAAGCTCACTTTATAACAATTCCTAACTACCATCATTCCAATGTATTCTTAAAAAATCTAACCAACAAGAAGTTTGTTCAATTTGCTGATATATTTTTCCTTATCAGATACGTTGGATATATAAACTCATACTAGGACTGGTCTTGTAGTAAGAGATTTGATTAGTTTGAAACCTCATTGTCATTATTCTATACACAAAAATAGTTATTTTGGATATGTAAATAAAAATAAACTAATATTTAAGATTATGCATGATATATATGCTATAAAATTATTTAAAAAATAAAAATAAAAGTTTTTTCATAAATTAAAATTATTTTATGCATAAGTTAAAAATCAATTTGTAGATTTTTTTTTTTACAAATTAACTTATTTTAGTTTATGAGAAAAGTTTATTTTCTCTTATGAGTGATTATAGAAAATTGTATCTAAACAACACCTAAATTAGGTTCGTAATAGAATTTATTAACTCAATTATCTAGATAGCTCCTATAGAATTTAGATATTTGGAGTGTATTGAATTATAATTTTAAAAAAATTAAAATACTTTTTTTATAAAAAAAATCTTTTAATATTCAATTAAGATTTTTAAATTTTTAAGAAAGATAACAAAATTTGGTGATATTAAATTAGAATTTTTTATAACTTATAAAAAGTCTTTACATACTAAAAAATATATACATTTTGATTAATTATTTTTTAAAAAGAATTTCAATAGATTTCATTAGATTTTTTAGTATAAACATCTATCATACAATCTCATTTAAATTCTTGAGATTTTGCTAAATTGTTTTTTCTTTTTTTAATTGGTTATAAGAGATTCTTTTCTTTTATTAGACATACTCTCTTCTTTATTTAATACTCTTGAAGATGTGTGTGTCATATATACTTTTCATATTCTTTTGAAATTAAAAAAATGTCAAATATACTCATTTCCTCTATTTTTTTCCTTTGTTTTATAAATTAAATAAATGTTAATTTGTCTTATGTGTAAAACTAACTATATTTTTCTTATACTAACTATGTACATCACATGTTCCTAGTAATATTTTCGAGATTGTCACTCTTAATTTTGTTATCTATATAACTAGTAAATCTCCTACTAATTTCTCCCCTCACTACTCCCTTTTAGTATATGTTTATTATTGTACTCCATGTAAACATGTAATTAGATTTATCATAAAATAATTTTTAATAATTAAAAAAAATCATAAAATCAATGTATAATTTTAAATTTATTATTCAAATCTAAAAGTGAGAATGAGAAAATATTATTATAAGAAAGGTTAATATAGAATGATATAAAGTTAGAATAAATATAACTATTAAAAGATTAAAAAAATTATATTAATTTTATTTTTTTAATCCAAACCTCATCATTTTTTATTTTTTTATTAACTTTTATAATTTTAAATGTATTTTAAAAAATTTACATAATTCTTTCAAATCTCATGATTCATATAATTTTTTCAAATCCTTTAAATTCTTATAATATAAATCCATTAAAATTTAAATTATTATAAAAGTTATATAAATAAGTTTAATTAATTCATAATATCTGATCTTTAAAATCCAAAGAATTTTTTATATTAAAATAATCTTTTAAAATCCTAAATGAAAATATAAATGTATGTCGAACACCTCTCTAATAACTATCACTATATTTCCTAAAACAAATATTTGGGGGGAGCGGGGTACTATTTATAATCATGCAAGGCAGACGATTACAAAGGTTACAACTTACAACAATTGTGATCATGTTATTAAACTTAGAACATATAATTTAATTATTATGATTAGGTACATGCTACAAAAACTGTAGATGTAAATGGATTTGTTTCCAGAGCCTCAAAGAACCCAGTAGATTGGTTTTCACAGGGAGATCCACTACATGTCCAGACTCTGAACTTTGCGAATGTTTATGACGCTGCTCCTGTCAGGTACTTTATAATTTTTATTGGCATTACTAATTAAATTTGCGTCAAATTGTTTATCCCTCTTCTTTAATTTGGAACTCAGAGATCAACAATCACATCATCGCGCGGTTGTTGATATGTTAACACCAACTTCGACCCTTCTGCATTCCGCAAACATGGATCTGAATTGTCAAATGAGTCCGAGGAATAGTTTAGACGCTGGCATTAGTAATACATTACATCCCCAGTTTGGACAAGCTATTCACACCAATTCGTCCTCTTGGCAGCATCTTAATCCTTTAGGTACTTACTGGTGTTAGATAATATAGCTTGATTTTGTTATTTATTTTCACTTAAGGATAGTTTAGACGGCTACTCTTTACATTCTTGTAATTTAAGTTGACTTATGCAATACAAACCCTAGTGGTCATCCTTCTCATTTCTCTCTTCTCTTCTCATTGGGTATATATATTTTGATGATCAGATCATGAAATTAATATAATCGTCGAGATTATAGGTTTGGAGCCATTGTGGTGCTGTATACTGATTTTTGAACTACGTGCAGGGAGTAGAACTTTATCGATTGCAGAGACAAGGGAAGTGCAACTTTTGAACAGTATTTTTCTCAATTTACCAGGTCAAACATCTTAATACCTGACCAATCAAGATCAACATCAAACATGATATATGGTCTTTGGAAAACTTGAAAGTTGTTGAAAAGAGAAAGTAGGCACAACTTGAACACGAATTTGCATTTCCTTAATTTAACACCAGAAGAAATAGAATGTTTTCAATGCGTCATTGTTTTTTTTTTTGGCTTCAATGTCTATGACTTGTAGATGTTATGCATTAAAATTTTAAGATGGGGGATCCGCACGGCTTTAGAAGTTGCGCACACCTGTACTCTGGAATTCTACATGCTACAGAAACTTTCTGCTTCGGTTTCTGGTTTGGTTCTATTCTACGTGATACCATGGGATTGGGATTCCATGTACTGCCGAATCTTCCTTATTCGGCTTCTGGTTTGGTTCTACCTCATAACATGGGATTGCATGAATTACATCACTCAAAAAATAACTAATTAATTGGAAACTTTCTTACCCGCTCAATGCAGGGGGTTTCTTTCTTTATTTTTTAACATATAATAATAGAATACAAGTATAAAATGAAGTGTTACATTAAATAAAAACAAAAACTTTGAGCAACATAAAAATAAGGAAATAACTCATAACTTAATATTTTAAAATTAAAGTGGTATAACGTTCACTTGTGTTATTATTGATTATCCATTGGTGTAGTATAAATCTTTCCAACGTTTAACCTTAGATTTTTCAACAATAAAAAATTAACATTGACACAAAATAAAATAATTGAAATCATAGTAAATTTACTTATGTTAAAGAAAATTATTATATAAAAGTCTCTTTTCATATTTGTCTCATCAAAGTTCTACGCTGATTTAGAATAAAAAAAATAGCAAACTCAATGATATTTTCCAAGTGAATCAGATAGAAAGGTCGATTGAAATTTTAAAAAAACTAATAAATTCTATGAATAGTAAAAAGGGCATTGTAATTTCTTGTTGAATGACAAAATATAGATTATAAAATCCTATAACAATTAAATAGTGAGGGTTTAATGTGTCAATTGCCAAGTGAATAGTAAAAGCGACATTGTATAAGTTATAGATAGATAAACATCATTTGTGAATTCTCGTGCTATGACCAATGACTGCCATTGCCGACACACGTGAAATTCCTTGGTGTAATCGGGTTGTTCCCATCACACCCATTTTCATGTCATACTTCATATGTTACAAATACCAACTCCAATTAACGTAAAAGTATTGTTCATGTTGACTTCACACGTTGTAAATGGCTAAACATATAAGCATGCACAAACTAAGGAACATATACATTGCCATGCCCGATTCTGAAAGTGCTTACGAACCTACTGATTATGAATAAGATTAATGACACATAAGGAAATTGAGACCCAAAGGACAAAAGAAATGTACGCTGTTTTTAGTTGACAACTTAATTTACGCAATTCAAATTATACAAAAGGATTATCATAAAGCCAGCGAGCAACTGGCTTTCACAGCAACTGCTTAGGGGCAGACCCAGAAGCATTTACATGTTTATCCTAAAGAGATACATTAACGTCATGGATTGAAGGTTAGTTTAATTGTACACTTCAGGCTGCAAATTAGTTAATATTAGAGTGAAACTTTACACTAGCTAAACAAAGTCTATAGAGTGTCTTGACACAATTTTTGGCAATCAAGTTCATTGCATTTACCATATAATCTCCAAAATTGAAACTCTGCATTGAAATCATTGTGAAGTCAATTAACAAACCCATTGTTAGCATGCTCTTGTGCAAAAGAGAGCAAATTCCATCAAACATTGGACCACTTCAAAAGACCGCAAGTTCCATCTAGCTACATCATTCTTCAAATAGATAATTAGGTACTTGGGGCGCAGGCCAGTTTGCTACGTACTTAAACTGTTACAGCATAAAGAACTCAAGTCATTCAACTAGCCATATTTGAAGTCAAAGAAATGCAAGTAAAAATAAAAACCTTCTGGTGTTTGTATTTCTCCCTAATAACTTGGAAAGACCCTCCCCTGCTTGCCGTGTACAAGTCATGTAAGACCAGAACACACTCCTTTAACTCAACTGCTTTGTACCGAGAGCATTCATACAAGTCTGGAGTCTGCTACAGCCAAGGTTATTAAATTGAAATTCAAGTCATGAATGGCCAAGTTAACTTTTAAATCATGAAATATATTGTTGAATGTAATAATTTTAAATTAAAAATAAATAAAAAAACAACTTAACCATAGGACTCAAAATAAAATTACTAGTTATATATGATTTTGTGAAACCTCTTTTAGAAGAATAGAAAGTAAGCAATGAAATAACCAAATAAAGTACTTGTATTAAATGAGTGGATGACAAATAAAATAAGTTCAAAAATACTCTTTAAATTTAATCTTATACTACTTTTCAATTTCCTTTATAAGAATTGATAAAAGAAAAGTGAAAAATGAAAAAAAAACTAACAAAACATTAAATCAAATGATTTGTGTCAATAATACAAAATTGTCTGGATCCAAAATAATTATTTGAAACCCACCTCATGATACAAATCAATGACTAACTGAATTGCATGAAAACATACTTTACTATTCAAATTCTGAATCATAAGATTGTAGTAACTATAACAACTTCAAGATGCCTTAAACTACATGTCTTAATTTGACAACTCTATTATAGAAAGAGTTATTGCCCCCCAACAACAAATACGTACCCAAGGTTGCAGATCAGGCCAAATGATAAACCTGGCAAGAAATACAACAGATGCAGCCACCAAAGAAGGTAAGAACTTCAAACAACAATACTCCAACAAACTTAGCTCAGCAAGATAATAACTCATAAACTTAAATTGCAAACTTGAAGCCTGAAAGTACAAAACAACAAATAATTTAAAAAACTTTACAGAAGCTTGTGACAAAACCAAAGCATGCAGAACACAATCAAACCCACCTTTTTATTCTCACAGTCAATCCCAGTAAACCTCCTGCATACACACAATTAGTCCATTGTCATTTCAATTATAGTCGGTGTTTCATATTAACAAAAATAATAAAACAAATAGAACTCATCATTATTACCTTAAAAAGGTCTTAACAGTGGGGTTGCCCAATTCAAAATTCAGGGCCTTAAGTATGTCAGCCTCCATACTCACCACCTTACATCGTAAACAACAATGAGAACCAAAGTAAGGGCCCATTAACAAAATAAAATTGTCCAATTCAACACAACAACATAATTATTAATTTCATAGCTATAAAAACAGTTTATTTACCTCTGCCTTGTCATACGTGTTGTCAGAGATAAAGCAGAATTCTTCCACGTGCAGCGGGCTAATTTCCTCATACTTACTGTATATTAACAATGAACATTAGCAGATCAGAACAACATGATTGTTTTAGACAAGCATTTGCAAAATTAATAAGGAATAAAATAGAAATCATGAAACTCCTAAATACCACTTGCTTATACCAAAAAAAAAAAAATCATTTTTTTGAACAATAGTCAATAACTAAACATTTAGTATCTTTGACAAAATCTCAATGCTAAACCAAGAGGGAAAATCAATTTAGTACTTCTTAGGGTGAAAATAAACACACACAACATTTGCAAAATCATGAATAGTTTATTAAAACTTACGATGCAATGAGCATGCAAGAAATACCCAGTAACTGTAGCCTCGGCTTACTGACAGGATTAATAGACAAAACTTTATCGATATATGAAACAGAGAGAAAAATGGTATCAGAGAGAAGATTGTATTCTTCCGCAACCTCTACTATCCAATCCACCAATATTCCTCTCATGATTGTTGTAACCTCTTTCTGAACATTCTCAATGTAATCAACCATCGGCCTTCCCTTCTCCATCTAAGATACAAGATGGATCGGATCAGAATCAGTACAATTTGAAACGCACACAAACAACAAAGAAAAATACAGAACCAAACAAGTTACCTCGATTGTTCGAAGATAGTTATAGATGTCGGAAACGATAGGAGCATTAACGTTTGATTCTGCAGAAACATCGTTGTTAACTGTGAGGGTCTTGTCAGTGACCGCTGGTTGAGGAAAGATGAGATTGGGCAAGTTGGAAAGTTCACCCAAAACGACGCGTCGTTTTGTGAGGGGTTCGTTTTGGGGTTGGTTGGTCCTTCTCTTTGCGGCGCGTGACTCCATCTCGGCTTCTACTTCTCAGTCACGCGGTGAAGGAAAGAGAAAGCGTGGCGGCATGAGGCATTGAGATTTTATAAAAGTGGAAAATGGCGAGAGCGGCATCAAGAAAACAGTTTGAAATTGAATGCCACAGCGGGCGTTGTCAAAAGTTTTCACGATTTTCCCTTTTTCATTCAAAATCTGAGTTTTCAGTGAAATTTTGTTCATTTCCCTTGGCGCGTTCGTTTTCCGCCGTCGCTCACGCCCAAAACTAAATTCAGTTAAAAACATCTGTGCTCTCAAATTTTCAATTTTTTAGTTGTCTTTTTTAGGTTAATTATAGTTGTTAATAAAGATAAAAAAAAATCTTAACTATATCTTGAATCTCATGATAGCATACAAGAAATAATGTAAATTCTAACTTACATTTTATCTATAAAAGAATAACTGTTTATATCAAATTAAATACAACAGAAAATATATTTATATAAAATCAAATACAATAGAAAATAAGATAAGATGTATATCTTATCATATATCTTATTTAATGCTAACTAGATAAGTTAAGATATATATATTATCATGTATTTCATATATCTTATCTAATAATTATTACATTTATAATTTATGCACATATTTCTGCTTATTGTTCCACAAATTAATTAATCGTGCTCTTTCTTTTGTAGAAATAAATAAAAAAAATTATGGTAAAAATATGTAATTATCCGCATTTTAAGAAAAAAACTCAAAAGTGGAAATAAAAAATTCAATTTGAAAATTGTTAATGAAATTTAGTTTTTAATAAGCAAAAAGATCTTTTTTTTTTCTTTACTAGCAAAACAAGATATGCTATAATGGTCCTCTAATTTTATCTATTTTGAGATCAACCTTAGGTCAAAAAAAAAATTTACTTAAGATGTTAATGATGTTAATAAATGTGATTTGTTAATTTTCCTAAATAATCAGGATTAAGGTCAATCCAAATATTTGGATTTTTTTTTTTGTGTCATTTGCATGTTCTTTTCATTTTAATTTTTTCATTCTTATTAGTTATTTTAATATTACCTCCTGTGTAAAGTTTTTCATATGATCATTCACTCAATTTTTTATAATAATTTTGTGTGCACATGAAATACAGGATTACAGGTGATGAAGTTAGAGATATATTTGTATTGTTTAACTATTATTTATGAAAAGAAATTTATGAGTATTATCTAAATTATGTGTTACATTCTATTTGTATATAAAATAAGGAAACTAAACTAGTACATGTGTGTTATATTTATTTGTTAAGTATTTTATTTAGTTTATTTCCTAATAATTTTTTTATTTTGTATTGAGTTCTTAATAAAATGATATTTTTATTTATTATCTTTAATATTTTGTTTTAATATTGATAAATTAATTTAGATTTATTTCCTAATAAACAAGTAAACTTTGTTTTAGTCTTAAGTAATAACAAATGATTTTTTTTATTAGTCAACAAATATAATTTTTTTAATTTATCAAAGATTAAAAATAAGCATATAGGAAAAAGATAAAATTCTTATTTAATTAAAACTCAATCCAAATAAAAATTTATTAAAGAATAAACATATATTAAGGATAAAATATATAATAAAAAAATTTAATCATAAAAAAGAAATATTTTTTAGAGTTTTGATTGGCGGAAAAGAAGCACGCTCTCTTCTGCTCCCCCTATGAAAGTTTTTATTTTTAACCCAAAACTAAATTAGGCATTTGAATTTGGAACCAAAACCAAATCCTGAAAATTTTTCAGATACGCTAAACTATTTTAATTTTTCATTTGAAAACCCGCTCTTTTGTCTTTGTCTACCCATTATAAATACACATGGCAACACATTCTCCCACTCACCCATCTTCTTCTATCTCTCTGCATTCTCTCTCTGTTCCAAATTCACAACACACAAGGAAGAAGATGGACACTCGCGCCGCCTCAAAGAGAAAGGCAAACGCTGCCACCATAGTCATAGTTGAAAAACAACACCCCAAGAGGCAGCGCGTTGTGTTGGGTGAACTTTCCAATTTACCAAACATTATTGTCCCCGAAACTCAAAGTCCATGCAAAGAGAAACTCCAATGTCGGAAGAATTCCAATACGAAGAAAGCATCTCTCACAAACAACACCCTTTCTTCCCCCCAGATCGATGAATCTTATGTTTTCGACATCCTTGAGTATCTTCACACAATGGAGGTAATTTTGATTCTTTAGTATTCAATTTTGTCCAAACCGACACCGTTGTTGCTTCGCTGAGGTTGTTGGATGTCTTAATTTTAAGATTTTCTGGTTTATCTGACGCAGAGAAAGAGAAGACCAACGATTGATTACATGGAGAAAGTTCAGAAAGAAGTTACGATAACTATGAGGACAATATTGGTGGATTGGTTGGTAGAGGTAGCTGAGGAGTACAAGCTTCTCCCAGATACCCTTCATCTATCTGTTTCATACATCGATAGGTTTTTGTCAGTTAGTCCTGTTAGTAAATCAAGGCTTCAGTTGCTGGGTGTTTCATCCATGCTCATTGCTGCGTAAGGATTTGGCACTTTTTTTTAATTTTGCAACAGTTGTTCTCTTTAATCTGCTTAAGTATAACAATTGCATTTTTTTTTAATATGCAGCAAGTATGAGGAAGTTGACCCACCCGGTCTTGATGCCTTCTGCAACATCACTGATAACACATACAATAAGACAGAGGTAAATAAATATGCTTTACTGGTCTATTATTTATGATACCAAATTATGTTATGGTTTGCTATTTGTTAGTTTTTCCTCCTCACTTTTGTTTATATGATTACTGGTTATTTATAGGTTGTAAGGATGGAAATTGACATACTCAAGACTCTAAAGTTTGAGATGGGAAATCCAACTGTAAACACCTTTTTAAGGTAAGGACTTTATATTGTGAATGTGAATATTTATCCTATGTTGAAATGAGATTAATTGATATTGTTATTTCTTTCAGAAGTTTTGTTGATGTTGCTTCTGAGAACCAAAAAGTAAGTTGAACTGCTCTACTCCTCTACCCACTCTTCTTGATTGTATTAAAAGCTTTGTGTTGTTTACTAAGTTTTTTTATTTATTTATTTTCAGACTCCAAATTTGCAGATTGAATTTTTGGTTGGCTACCTTTCTGAGCTAAGTTTGTTGGATTATGATTGTTTGAGATTCTTGCCTTCTATTTTGGCTGCATCAGCTATATTTCTTGCCAGATTTATTATCTGGCCTGAAGTGCATCCTTGGGTGAGTATATTATGTTATGGATAATGATATATTTTTCTTCTTTTTAAAAGAATAAGCTTTTAGCCGTGTTTCAAGGCACTCAAAGTAGATAATCTATTGCAGACTTCTTTCTTGTATGAATGCTTGGGTTACACACAGGCTGATTTAAAAGAATGTGTCCTCATCTTGCATGACTTGTATTTGTCAAGAAAGGCAGCATCCTTCAATGCTCTTCGAGAGAAATACAAGCAACACAAGGTGATTGCTTTTGCATGTCTTTTGTCATAAATATACTTCAATTCTCATTGTGACAAATTAGTAACTACAAATTTTCTATTGGAACAGTTCAAATATGTGGCTAATCTGCCTTCCCCTCCACATGTACCAAGTTATTACTTTGAAGAACAGTGATGCACTGGAAATTCCTTGATAAATAAAACTCATTTGAAAAAATAGAAAACTTTTTTTTAGTGATCTACTCTTATGGAAGTTGGTATCTTTTAAATCATGTTTGATCAAGCATGTGTTGAACAGTGTGGTTTGTTTGACCATTGTATGGAATGGCCTTGCTTGAAAAATTGATGGGCAAGGTTTGTGTCTCTGAATTGCAATGGCAGAAGGATCAGGTCAAATACCCCAGTTCAATTGCCTTTCCTGTCGAACAATCATGGAAAGGCCTTTAAAAAGGAAAGAGCCCAATTAACAAGATCTAAGATGGTACTACTTCATAGTTATCATTGTTTCCTTGAAGGAAACACAGGACACAATCATGATCTGGACACTGCTAAAAATTTGGCAGTCTAACAACAGTGTGCATTTGGAGAATAACGGCATAGGATAGGTGCAGTAGCTGGTAATAGACATATCAGCTTGTTTTAATCAGAAAAAGATCACTTTGAATTCAGAGGATTTGAACAAAGTCACCTTGTGAAAAACGGTACTTATGATCTTGCCAGTCATCTTTGTCAACATTGATCCAAATGATGTTGGTTGCAATCTTGTGGGGGAGACTGGGCTATTTGACCAAGAAAGCACAAGGGTGTTACACTGCTTCCAAGCAGAATACAAGGGATCTTGATCTTGGGGTTTAGAGATGGTGTTGTCAACAAATTCCAAGCAGAGTGCAAGGGATCTTCATCTTGATCTTGTTGGTGTAAATTTAGTATTCTTCTAAATTGGAAATGTACTTTGATATAATCCATAAATTCCCCCGAGAATGAGGTGAAGTTTGATGAAAATTTTGAGAAACTCTTTGAGCTAATAAAAGTGCCAAGTTTATGTTTGCAATCAAGATTGAAATTGAAAACAATCAAATTTGAAGATATTAATCAAGTGTTAGAAAGAGGTAAACTAGAGACAAGAATTTGAGTCAAGTGAAAGTTATCAGTATCACATGGATTATTTCTTGGACCTTGTTAAACATTTGATGGTACTCGGATCCTAGCTTAACCAGTCCCAACTCGATTAAGGACTTCATAAACTTAGTAGTGACTACGAAACTTAGTGTGTTTGAAAACATGTTGCAGATCACGTTAAGGCAAGAAAACCACATCAAAACATTAAAATGATACAGAAGCAACAATATGTTGCTTCAATCCAGACGTGACGTGAGTTTTTTTTCAAACATGCACTTAAAACTTGAGGGTAGAGTTTTTTCAGTGAAACACAACAAATGAAATGCATTGCAAAAATATAATAGTAACTAGTAAAACTAGAGACAAACTACATACGGGTTGGGATAGGTTGCCTATGAGAAATTATACTATGTTCTAGGACCATCAGTCAGTTGTGGTTCTGACCAATAAATGAATGACAAAGTCTTGTATGAGAGATGCATAATAACGGCACAAACAAGGGTTAACGGCATTTACAAATAGTACAGGTTAGTTTTTTACTATCAATATCCAACAAATAAGCGAATAACTGTCAAATCGTATTTTTCTTCATATTCTTAATTAAAATTACCATAAATATCTTTCTCCAAACATAATTGTTGTTCTTGTCTCTCTTCCTGAACGATAGAGAACTTTATCGAGATGCTCTGCGCTCCCGTTGTATGTCTCTTCTAGAAAATTTTATCTTGTGCTCCATTCTTGTTGATTGATATCAATAATAATCTTTCAAGTAATGTCCAGCCTCTGCAAATATAACTGGCCAGTTTGTTAAATGATCAAAAGTTTCAATGAATTTGATATCATCTGTTGGTGTAAGAGACATGGTTAGAACTTAGAAGAATTAGCAAACAAGAAACAGATTCTAATCAACTATATTATATACAATTCTATTAAATGCTTTGTAGAGGAAATATATAGCAATGCCTATATTATATACATCTCTAGAAAATCCATCCCCTATAGAACAAGTAAAAACACAAACCTATCAGTTCAAAGTGAGAAGAAAATGAAAGAAAAACACGCATAAGGTGCGATGTGGCTCGGTCGGCGTTTACTTTTATCTTTATGGTATTTCCCTTCCTACTCCGTGATAAGAATCTGAACACGTACGATATCCAAAAATCAGATAACCACGATATTTGCAATTCTCTCCATTAAGCGTTGATTTAAGATTGTCGTTAATGCTTACGCCTTTAAGTTGTGTTGTAGTTCCTAATTTAGTAAGTTGAACACGTATCATTTATTTATTGGTCAGAATCATAATTAACGCAATATTCTTGGACCATATTATAATTTCTCGTTGTCTATGATCTTAACCTCTCCTCAAACAAGGATCATAAAGTGATTTTTAAGTTTAAGAACTTCATAGACAACTCTCCTCAAATATTCATAGGTATATTTCAGGATATAAGAGCTTACCATTAAAAGAGCTACGAGTATATTTTAGTTGAAGTGTTGGGGGAAAAGAGAGTATAATATTTTTTACTCTCTATTTTTTTATCATATAATTTAATATATTTTTCTTCCTTTATATCTGTAGTTATAAAAAATTATAAAACTTTATGAGAAAAAGAGTTAGTATTATATATTTATCTTCTCCATCATTTAAATAAAAGTGTTCATTCCCCTATCCTCTCACATGGTGCTGTATTGGTTTCAACTTGACTCCATTTGCTCAATGTGTGCTGTATTACACTATTATTAAACTGAATATTGAATTTTAAGCTTTTGTTCCATCTTTCATTATTTATATTTTTTTCTGTTACGTGTTGAAAGTAGTATAAAGGTTTTTTTCTATTATTTTTATTTCTATGCAGTATTTTTTATTTTAACTTAGTTTAAATTATAAAAAAGTTTAAATATATCAAAATCCGTATTGTTTATTTATTTAATTAATTAACACATATTGAAGTAATAAAACATGTTTCTTAACATTATAAATGTATTTTTTATTTAACATTGTTTACATGGATTTTTAATTTTTAAAATATAATAATTAATTAATTAATTAATTTAAAAGTCTATTTATATTTTGATTATTTTTATTTAAATTTTACTCTATGTATTTTATAATTATTTTTAATTTGCTTAAAAATATTAATAAATATAAAATTACATGAATTAAAATACCTATTTTCTAATAAAATATATATCGAATAAACTAATTAAATAGTTTAGATTATGGTCCCATTAAAATATATTTGAATGGTTTTAATTGGATGGCATGGCGGAAAAGAAGCGCGCCCCTCCCCGCCATTTGAAAATAACCCTTTTAACTCAAAACAATTTGGAACGAAACCCAAACCCTAAAAATTAAGACACACCAAAAACCACTTTCATTTTCATTTCAAAAACCGCTTTTTGGTCTTGTAAAAAACACGGCAACACTCTCTCTCTCTCATTCACCCAACACTCTAACTCCATCTTCTTCAATCTTTTCTTTGCTCTGTTCCAAAAAATTACCAACACACACAACACAAGGAAGAAGATGCAGACTCGTGCTGCTGCAAAGAGAAAGGCAAACGCTGACACCGTAGTCACGGTTGAGAAACAACACCCCAAAAAGCAACGGGTGGTGTTGGGTGAACTTACCAATATTCCAAACCTTATTCTCCCCGAAACTCAAAGTCCGCGCAAAGAGAAACTCCAATGTCGGAAGAATCCCAATGTCAAGAAACCATCTCCCACAAACAACACCCTTTCTTCTCCCCACATTGATGAACCTTATGTTTCTGACATCTACGACTATCTTCGTGCAATGGAGGTACTTCTGGTTTTTTAACATTTACTCAATCTTCATTTTGTCCAAACCGAAAAGGTTGTCATTTTGTTGATATTGTTGGGTGTCTAAATTTATTTTATTTTTTTTACCATTTCTCAGATGCAGAGAAAGAGAAGACCGGTGTTTAACTATTTGGACAGAGTTCAGCACGTGGTTACTGAAAACATGAGAGGAATATTGGTGGATTGGTTAGTGGACGTTGCCGTGGAGTACAAGCTTCTATCAGAAACCCTTCATCTCTCTGTGTCATACATTGATAGGTTTTTGTCTGTTAATCCTATGAGCAAATCGAGGCTTCAGTTGCTCGGTGTTTCTTCCATGCTCATTGCTTCGTAAGCTTCTGCTTTTAACTTTTACAATGGTTTGCTCTCCTTAATCTATTTAAGCATCACAGATTCACAGTTGCGTTCTTTTCTAATATGCAGGAAGTATGAGGAAGTTAATCCACCCCGTGTTGACAAATTCTGCAGCATCACTGATAACACTTATGAAAAGGCAGAGGTAAACATGCTGTTCTTTTATTCTTCTTTTTTGGCTCTGTTATTTTCCACTTACTTTGGTTTCCATGGGTATTGGTGATAACATAGGTTGTAGAGATGGAAGCTGAAATTCTTGCATCCCTAAATTTTGAAATTGGAAATCCTACTGCAATCACTTTTCTAAGGTATGACCTTTTTATTGTGAATGTGCATGTTTAGTTTTCCTTATAATGAAATTAGTTTGACTAATTGGTTGTGATTGTTGTTTCAGGAGGTTTTTGGGTGTTGCTTCTGAGAACCAAAAAGTAAGTTGAACTTATCTGTGCATTCTTCTTAATTATCTTGAAAGCTTTATTTGTGTTTGCTAATATTTTGTTTTTGTTTTTTAATATTCAGTGCCCAAATTTGAAGATTGAATTTCTGAGCTTCTATCTTGCTGAGCTAAGTTTGATGGATTATGATTGTATAAGATTCTTGCCTTCTACTGTGGCTGCGTCAGTTATATTTCTTGCCAGATTTATTATCTCGCCTGAAGTGCATCCTTGGGTTAGTATTTTCATATTTTGTTTGATGGATTGTGCTATATATTTCTCATCAAAAGAATAAGCTATAACCCGATTTTTAAGGCACTCAAAGTTGAGAACTTATTGCAGACATATTCCCTGTGTGAATGCTCGGATTACAAACCTATTGAGTTGAAAGAATGTGTCCTCATCTTGCATGACTTGTATTTTTCAAGAAAGGCTGAGCCCTTCAAAGCTGTTCGGGAGAAATACAAGCAACCCAAGGTGATTATTTTTGCATTTTTTTGTTTGTTATGATATGCTTCAATTCTCATTATGGCAAATTGAGTGACTTCAAATCTTTGACTGGAGCAGTTCAAATACGTGGCAAACCTGCCTTCCCCTCCATTTGTTCCAAGTTATTACTTTGAAGATCAGTGATGCAGTGGGAGTCTCTTGATAAATATAACTCATTTTGACAAATAGACGATTTTTTAAGTAGTTTACTCTTATGGCTATTAATTTAGAATCTGTGAAAAAGTTAACATCATTTTGGCAATTAACGTATCTGGATAGGTACATGCTCTGGATCTTTTACATTGTTATTTTTATCTCTCAAATTATGGGTTTTCGGGTGGAGAAGCTGGGCTTTTTTGAAGTTTTGCCTCACCTTTTAACTAACAGTTTCATTGCTTTGAACTGCAGGGATCTCAAATTACTGATGCCTTTTGCGAGCTGCTTGTTCAACGATAATCTAATCTGGTTGGACTACCAATGGCAAAGGTCCTCTATTATCAAGTTGTGTATTGAAGGAAAGAAAGTTACTAAAATTAGGGAACTAAATTAAGTGTTGTAATTATGATCAGGTATCAGATTTGTTGTTAGTTCCTAACTTCCGTATCAATTTCAACATGAATATCTTTGTGGTTAGCTTTTATTCTTTTGTAACATCGTCTTCTGCCTTTCTCTATACAATAAAGTTACTAATCTTTATAATTTTTACAATGAAAATGAATAATGTTGTCGTTCTATTTTTCTACAGGCCTCAATGGTATATCTTAGATTTAGTCAGATTGAGAAATCTTCAATGTTATTGCGATAAGAGGTAGAGGAATGCATGGGTTTAGGAGCAATAATGTATAGGCTGGGCAAAAACTGGATTTTTTTAAAAAAATTTGAACTGGTCCCTTTTTTATCCATTTTATAAAAGCGGATTGGTTTGGCTTTTTAAAAAACAGTTTATTTTTTAGGTTCGGTCTAGTTTTTAATTCAGTTATTCATTTTTCTAACCATATATGGATCAATTTTTTTTTAAGAACTTAAACGAATTGAACCTCTTTATAAAAATGATTCGATTAATTGAATTGTTTAATAAGTGTTTCAATTTAGTTTTTATTTCCAAAATGGTTTGATATTTTCAAAACATTTTGTTTCAGTTTTGGATCGGTGTGGTTGGGGATGAAAAATAAACAGAAGAATCACCAAGCATTGCGTGCAAATCCTTTACAGATGTGTAGATAAGAAACAGCATTAGAAAATCGTATGCATGAAAAACAATTTGATAAATTAATTTTTTGCAGTATAATTTTATCCAAAAAACTATTTTAAAAAATTTAAATTATTCCTTAATGGTATTGTGTTTTTTGTTAAGACATTTAACGGTATTGAGTTAAATACACTGAATTTTATATTTCAATAACACTCCAATCTCTTAGAAGAGTGCAATTGCATATTTTCACTTGTATGTGATTGCTCTGATACCTTTAGTCTTTGTTTAGTACAAGTGAAATAGAGTTGAAATTGAACCAAAAAAATTTAAAAAATTATTGACTCTCGCACCTATTTTACACTTTAATTTAAATATATTTTTTTTATTTTCAGTACATTCTATCAAATACACCATTAAATTCTGTCCATTAAAATCCCGTGAACTAACATTTAAGATCAAGATCATTTTGAATTGGAACATTAGGAAAGAAATTGGTTTTTGTTCTCTCCCTTTATTTATGTCAAATTAAAATTATAATATTTTCTTGTAACAAACAAGATTAAAATATCTTGCATGATTTTTTTTTAATTTAACTAAATATTTGGTTGCTTTAGAAACTTTATGGGCAGTTACCATCTCAGAATTTTCAATTTTTTTAGGGGATGTATTCAATTAGAATTTTAATTTTTTTTTATAAAAATGTTTTTTAAATTTTAATTTTTTTTGTAGAATTGTAATGATTTTTAAGAAGCTTTTTAAAGACTTTTTTAGGATTTTATAGATTGAATTTTAAGAAATTTATAAAATTTAAAAAGATTACGGGGATGTATAAGATTTTAAAGGATTTAATAAGTTTTTAGAAAAACATTCAAAATTATCATAATCCAAAAAAAATTATAATTCTCTTTTCCTTTCATTGTAGAGACATAGACTCTACTATTTGAACCAACTTCCAACGAACCACAATCTGTCAGTTACACTTTATATTTTTTTATTTGAATTTTTTACACTTTATATTTTTTTATTTGAATCTGATTCTTGTATTTTTATTTTATTTTTTTATTGCAATTTGTGGTTAACTGTCACAATTCGTATTCTTATATTTTTTTCCTATAATTTATGATTATTTTTAACTATTATAAAATTGCATTTAAATTTTAAAATAAAAAAAGCGTCATATAAGTTTAAATATAACTGAACTTAATTTCGAAAAAAAAATAATATATTATAATTTTATGAGGATAAAACATGAATAATTTTTTTTCAGAAATAAAATCCAACGTTAACAAAAAAAAAATAATTTAGACTTTATTGTATAAACTCTCCGAAATCCAACCTGTCCGAAATTAGATAATAAACAAAAGTAAAACCCATATATATTATACTAATACTACGTAACAGGCTAAAGGTCTAATAGCACAAACCCAAACATGTGCCGGTTGTAGTCTCCAAAACCCTAAATTTAGTGTGTTTGAATTTCCACTGAAGTTCGTTTGCGCACATCCCAATCCACTGAACAGAAAAGCTTGTAAAAGGATTGAATTAAACATCCGTTGGATGTTTACAGTAGAGAATCTTGAAATTAAATCTATATTTCACTAAATCTTTCAAATAAATTTTTTAAAAGAACTTTTAAAATTTGTATATTATTTTAAAAAGAATAATTTTTTTTCTTTTCTTAAAATCTCAAAATAAAATCTACTAAAAAAATAATCTAACATTCAAATTTAAAATATACTCAAACACTGTTAACATTTTCTTAGAACTCAACTCC
This sequence comes from Glycine latifolia, assembly GCA_013407115.1. Taxonomy (NCBI): domain Eukaryota; kingdom Viridiplantae; phylum Streptophyta; class Magnoliopsida; order Fabales; family Fabaceae; genus Glycine; species Glycine latifolia. The sequence continues at coordinate 4,050,540 of CM023944.1, read as the reverse complement.
CTATGACATCGTGTTGCTCTCTCTAGTCTTGCAATCTCGCATCATCTCGCTCCTTCGAACCCTCAAACATTCGTTTTCTTCATTTCTATTGTGCTTCAACAAATACAAGTCTAAATGTCTCTGCATAAAACAAAAGTATGTGATCCACCCAACCCACACTCACCTAAACCGATGGCTCAATCGTGATGTGATTAGTGTGCAATAAATTTAAATTATGTAATTTATATTAGACAAAATTAAAGCTTTAAAATAAGTTAAAGAATTGATTATTTTGCAAAAGAGTTATATATATATATATCACGTTTAATTTACAAATCAATTGCTTTTTTATTAGTCTTATATGGATGTTTATGTTTTATTGATGTTTAGAGTCACATTTACCACATCTTTAACGTGAACAAAAAAACTAGCTTCCGCCGTGAATGAGTCCCAACCCAAACACCCACTTTTAATAAATTATTTTGGAATCTGCATCAAAACAAACACAACCCATACAATCGGACAGTATCATTTGAATAATCTTCCTTTTTTAACTCTCTTTGAACTCATCATGACTACTCCTTTCTCTGCATCTCAAGATCCTTCTGCCTCCTACAAGACCAAGATCCCTTGTTTGCTGCCTAGAAGAAGCACTGTCACACCCTTATGCTTTCTTGGTTGAATCACTCAGTTTCCCCCAAGATTGCAACCAACATCATCTGGATCAATGATGGCAAAGATGTCTAGCAATATCTTAAATACTGTTTTCACTAGGCGACTTTGTTCAAATCTTTCAAACTCAGTGATCTTTTATCGTTAAAACAAGCTGATATGTCTATAACCAACTACTTCACCAAGATGAAAATTCCCTGGAAGAACTATGCAATCACCACATCCTACACCGTAATTCTCCTAATACATGCAGTATGCAGTTGAACACATGATTGTGTCCTGTGTTTCCTTCAAGGCTCAATGATAACTATGAGTTGTACATTCTAAGATCTTGTAAATTGATCCTTCTTTAAAGGCCTTGTCCCTGATAGTTCATCAGGAAAGGCAATTGAACTTTGGTATCTAATGTGATCCTGCTGCCCTTGCAATTCAAAGACACAAACCTACGCATCAAATTTCTAACCCATGCCCATGCCCATGCAAACAATGGTCGGTTCGACCATTTATCCAGCAATTCACTGTATCACTGGTCTTCAAAGTAACAACTCGGTACATATGGACGGGTAGGCAGGCTTGCCACACATTTGAACTGTTCCAGTAAAAGATTTCTAGTCAGTCAATTTGTCATAATGAGAATTAAATAATATTATAACAAACGAAATGCAAAAACAATCACCTTTTGCTGCTTGTATTTCTCCCGAACAGCTTTGAAGGACGCTGCCTTTCTTGACAAATACAAGTCATGCAGGATAAGAACACATTCTTTCAACTCAGCTGGCTTGTAACCCGAGCATTCACACAAGGAAGAAGTCTGCAATAGGTTCTCAACTTTAAGTGCCTTAAAACACACGTATGTTTATTCTTGTAAAGATCGAAATATATCACTATATGCATAGAAAAAAATACTAACCCAAGGATGCACTTCAGGCCAGATAATGAACTTGGCAAGAAATATAACCGAGGCAGCGACAATAGAAGGCAAGAATCTTAAACAATCATAGTCCAACAAACTTAGCTCACCAATATAGCAGCCCAAATGTTCAATCTGCAAATTTGGAGTCTGAAAATAACAATAAAAAGAAAAAGAAAAACAATTAGTAAACAACACAATCAAGCTCTTAAGAAAATGAAGAATAGGAAGGGCAACTCAACTTACTTTTTGGTCATCAGAAGCAACATCAGCATACCTCCTGAAACAATAACTAAATTAGTTTCATTTCGACAGAGGCTAAAGATCCACATTTTACAATATAAAGTCCTTACCTTAGAAAGGTGCTTACGGTAGGATTTCCCATTTCAAATTTTAGGGACTTGAGTATGTCAGCTTCCATCTTCACAACCTATATATCACCAATAACCATGAAATCCAAAGTAAGGAGAAAAGAACTAACAAATAACAAACAAGAAAGTAATTTGGCATTGGTACCCCACAAAAAATAAAAATAGCATTGCATATTTACCTCTGCCTTGTCATACGTGTTATCAGTGATGCTGCAAAACTCGTCCACACTGGGTGGGTCCATTTCCTCATATTTTCTGCATATTCAGAAGAAGCAAAAAATGCAATTTTAATGTTTAAGCAGATTAAAATTAACAAGCATTGCAAAATTAAGAACAGGAAGTGAAGCCTTACGCAGCAATGAGCATGGACGAAACACCCAATAACTGAAGTCTTGATTTAGTGACTGGATTAACTGATAAAAACCTATCGATGTATGAAACAGAGAGATGAAGAGTATCCGAGAGAAGCTTGTACTCCTCAGCAACCTCCATTAACCAATCCACCAATATTCCTCTCATGGTTGGTGTAACTATTTTCTGAAATTTCTCAATGTAGTTAACCATTGGCCTTCTCTTTTTCTGCATCTGATCAAACCATAAATTTTTAAAATTGAGACATCCAACAACCTCAACAAAGCGACAACATTAAAGAATCAGACCTACCTCCATTTCACGAAGATACTCGTGGATGTCCAAAACATAAGATCCGTCGATCTGAGGGGAAGAAAGGGTGTTGTTTGTGGGTGATGGTTTCTTCGCATTGGGATTCTTCCGACATTGGAGTTTTTCTTTGCGCGGATTTTGAGTTTTGGAGACAATAAGGTTTTGTAAATTGGGAAGTTCACCCAACACGACACGCTGCCTTTTGGGGTGTTGTTTTTCGACAACCACTACGATGGCGGCGTTTGCCTTTCTCTTTGCGGCGGCACGAGTCTCCATCTTCCTTGTGTGTGTTGTGAATTTGTAACAGATTGAGAAAGAGCAAACGGATGGAAGAAGATGGAGTTGAAGTGTTGTTGGGTGAGTGAGAGAGTGTTGTCATGTTTATGTATAATGGATACACAAAGAAAAAGAGCGGTTTCGAAAATGAAAATGGTTTGGCGTGTCTTGAAAATTTTCAGAATTTGGGTTTGGTTCCAAATTGAGATGTGTAGTGTAGATTTAGGGTTTATTTTGGAACGAAAGAGAATTTTTCATATGGCGGGTGGGCGCGCTTCTTTTCCGCCATTCCGTCCAATCAAAAACACTTTTTTTTTTTTTTACTTGTATAACTTAAATTATTTAATGATATGTTAACCTTATGTGGAAAGTGTGTTATATGTTTTATACTATTTTAATTTCTTTATTTTATTTTAAAAATAATTCGTAACATAAAATAGAGATAATAAATTTATTTTCATAAATAATATTAGTTAAATAGATAAGCATATAACTACTTGTTTTATACTACTAAAAAAACTTGTTTTAAAAAGGTTCACCTAATTTTTGTGAAATTTAATCAGTAGCGTTAATGATATAAGTTCTAATTTTTTTACAATGTCAAATAATATATAATATGAATTTAATAGTTGTGTTTTATAAAAAAAATCATATTATCAATCAATAAAATTTCTATTAATATGGATTTTAAGTTAATTATTAACATAAAGAATTGGGTTATCAAGCCAAGATGTATGTGGGAAAAAAAGTTTAATTTTTTTTATTGATTCATCATTCGGCCAAAGGAAATTATTGAATTTTCATGCTTGATCCCATTGTGATATAACATCATAAAATGTTATGTTTGTCTCAACCCAAGACCAAAACCATAATTTGTGCACACAAAGTCAGCTAAAATAATATTTAACCTAGCAGCAAGTCATACTAACAAAAAAAAAACATTTTAGCAGAATAAGTTTTTTAATACATTATACTTCAAATCTACTAAATTTTTTTATAAAGTTTCCTATGTAATTTTAACACTTTTTTTTGTTCAAGCTCTTTAAGCCTCAGCTTGACCTGAATTAAAAGGATATAGCATAAATCTGACTGACTGACTCATCAAAGACCTTTTAAAGGACATTAACCTGACCTAAATGAAAGTTTGATCTAGTGCACAAACTTATTTTAAAAATCTAGTTTGTAATAATTTGACATAAAAATATAAATAAAAATATGTATCTAGAGAATTTTTAAAAATCAAAACTAACTTATTTATATAATATAAATATATTTTTAGGGTTCCATATAACATTCATCATCTTACTTAAAAATATAATTAACAATAAGACATAATTTTTTTAATAAACTTAATTATAAATTTTAACTTACTCTTTACGTAGATCAACATTATTAACATTTAAAAAAAATATGGAAGATTTTAATAAATTATAACAAATTTAATATAATAATAGTACTAATAATGAACAATTATTTATAATTTTTTAAGTAAGTAATTCAAATCCTACACCATTTTAATAATTTTGAAATAAAAATACCCGTCTGGTAAATAAACCGAACACCAAGTAAGACCGGGTAAATTGGAAGTAGGGAAATTTAGCAAATGGCCCTGTAAATAAAAGCTGTAACAACTAGCGCATAGGAAATGAATAGTAGCAGTATGTAATACTATCCTATACTTTACATTCGGAAATCCATAACACAAACTATATTGTTTGAAAAACAAGCAGCAACTTTATCACCATCTTTGTTCCAATTAACTTCAAATATCCCACCTTTTCCGGTGTATGTTTTTACAATCTTGCCCTCCTTCACGGACCATATATGCAGGTATCTATCCATGGAGCCACTGGCCAGGTACTCTCCATTAGGGCTGAATGCAACAGAATATACAGGATCCCTGAGTGTTACGACAGAAAGCAATGTATTAATATGCTAAGTATATAATATAAATATGCTCGAACATTGACAATTTTTAAATTCTACGCTACAGAAAATTAGACCTTCATTTCCTATCACACAATCCAATCTGTTATTACAGTTGGTTACTGTTAGAATCCAGTTATTGTTAGTTGTTGATTACCCACCAACAGAACTGAATTTGTATTCATTTTTTCGCAATGAATCAATACTCTGTTTGTTTCTCTCTCTAGCGGGTCTAGCTTAATATAGTATCAGAAGATTTTCTATCCTTGCTTCTGCTCCTTCATTCTTCGTCTTCCTGCTTCACTCCACCAGGTTTCCTTCTCCAAGCCAGTTCTTCCCTAAAGTTATCTGCACTAGCAGATGTGGACTGAGAAATTGCCCTGTGACCAAGAAATAGACCACAAGATTCTGCATTTTTCTTGGGGATGCATTGATCTCTTGGAAATCAAAAAGAGCAACCCCTGGTGTCCCGCTCTTCAGCAAATGCCGAGTACTGAGCCATGGTGTGTGTTACCACGGAATTGTTATGGCTAAAGTAGCTACTTAGATCGTTTGAGTTAGTTACTGATATATAGTCATGGTTTTCTATGATAATCAATCAGCGCTCTAAACACATATTGACTGCCATTTAATCTGTCAACATGTGTTTACTCTAGATTTCTATAACTACTTCACATTAAATCCCAACACCAATAAGCAGATATCCTCATAAAAGCTGCTTATGTCCAAGATAGGATTCCTTGATATCTTCATCCACACAGTCCGACTGTATAGGGGAGTATAACACCATCCAATCTGTTATTACAGTTTGTTATTGTTAGATTACAATTATTCCGTCAACTTTTCAGTTATTGTTGGTTCTTGATAACATGGCAACAAAATTGTATTTATAGACTTCTTTGTATTGAGATCAAATTCAACTTTTCTCAATGAATCAATATTCCTTTTGTTTCTCTCTTTAGCTTAATATTTCCTATAATCCTATTAATTAGCAAAATGCCTATAAATCATCAATTCCTCAGCTGTCATTTCCTATTAATAGCATATCATATATTAGCATTGAAAAATGCATCCATCGATTCCTAAATATCCATATGCATGAGTGTTTGTGAGTGTGTATTTTGCTAGTAAAGCACATTGATTATTTTCTGCACCTGTGGCCATTTAAGGTGTAGAGTACACTCCCTAGTTCCACATCCCAGAGCTTTATTGTTGAGTCGAATGAGGCACTGCTTAAAAGAACAATAAGCCAAAGTATTAGGGGAATACAAAACAGATTTTTTTTTATTTCAAATTTATTGGACATTGATTATTTTAAGGGTTTTGTTAATGTGTGCCTTTAGGGCCACAGTTCCAGTACAAGTGTAACATTTATTATGTACCTTAAGTACTTAGAGAAAGAAAAAAAAAGTATCAAATGCTTGTACTTTTCATTTAATAGTATACATTTTTAATTCTTAAGCTCTACCCTTAGGGCACAAGTTAACAAAACCATTGTTTAAAACAAAAGGTTTTTCACAAGGAGCCACATTTTCATATCTTACTACTATAGCCAATTCTATTATACTTGAAGCATATTTACCTTGCTAGTACTAACTGCTGATTGGGACTGTTGGTACCAGGGCCTGTAGGGCTCCAACGGATTGTATATATCCCCTAAAGGATCATTACCTTCTTAGAACGAGAATAAATGGAAATAGAAAGAAAAAAGCACAAACGGCAACATTTCTCCAAACCTTGACATGTTCCTTCAAATCATGCATAAAGTTGTCCTGCTTTAGACTCCATATCTGCATCATAGTTTCATACAAAAAGTTTACACTTTCAGAAACAGTTTCCTATCCATGTTTTTTGTCCTAAAAAGCACCAAAAAGTCATAATTTCCTAGAAATGCTTGTTATATACTCTCTTATAAAACACTAAATTTAATAGATTTTTTTTTCCACAGTTACACCACCAATTTTTTTCTGCAAAACCCTTATCTATACTATGTATCCATTATACCACTATAGTAAATTCTTTTAAAAAGAAAATGTATATCTGCACTCCACTAATGGATCTCTGTTTTATATAACTACTAAGTGAACCCGAGTGATCACTCTTGTTGATTACTTTTGCAGTGTGATCGTCAGAGCAGGAAGCCAGCAAAGAACCTGATGGATCCCATTTAATGGCATTAACTTCATCCTGAAACAAAAGCATTTCAGAATGTTTGAGCAATGATTAAAACTGTAACTGAATATCCTCATAGCAGATTATAAATGAGCATATTATTCTGTTTTGAGATGGAAAGTCATTGTCTCCTTTCCAATTAAAAGTTAGTATATTAATAAAAAAATCCATCAGCAAACTGGTTGACTAGGAAGAGATACCTGATGCCCTGAGAAAGTTTTGATTGGTCTATTCTCTCCAATTTTGCAAACATGTATCATTTTATCAGTGGAGCATGTAGCAAATGAAACATTGTTTCGCCAATCAACATCAAGAGTTGGGCCTGAAACAATTTGCTGATAATTAAGATTACAAGGACAGCCATACAGAAAAGGACAAGCTTTTTCACCAGAAGATGTGCAAAAAAAAAAAAAAACTTACCAGTGTGAAATTCAAATAGTTGTTTCCATTCCCTAGTCTTTATATTCCATACAATAGCAGTCTTATCCACACTTCCACTAAGAAGATAATCCCCCTTCTTGTTCCACTTTAGAGAAAAGATTGGACCTCTGTGCTTGTTTAGTGTACAATTCAACTCCCCTAATGAACCTCAAAACAAAACTTGAGTTAACAGCAAAGAATAAAAGGTCTGTAGTCACAACATTTCATGCCAAGAAATGCATATTCGTAAATAAAATATCTTAACAGCTCACCATCTATACTCCATATTCTTGCTTGGCCATCATAGGAACCAGTTGCCAATAGTGTTCCATCCCCCCTTTGTTGTAATAAAAGGCATAGCAAAAGATATCAGATATGGCATAAGATTGAAACACAAGGGAAAGACAGAATTCATAGTATTCAGCTAAGTGATGCAGGACCCATTACATATCAAGATACACATAAAAGAGTAAAAATTAATTCACAATAATGCTACATAGATTTACATTCCAGTCAAGTGTTGTCACATCCTTGCTTTTTTCATTGGTGCTTTCTTTAAAGTGCTGCATCACCACAACATTTACTGGTTCATTTTGCACACTAGAGTCACAAGCTCCATCAGCAATTTCCCAAATTCGAGCTGTTGAATCTCCAGACCTGGAATAGTTAATAATACAAACATATTGGCAATTTTTTAACTAAAATTGGTCAAGAGAAAAATAAGAAAAAGGATAACACTAGCATCAGAAACTGTGCCACTTCACCATTTAGATGATTTTAATACAGAAAATATTTACTGCACTGTTAATTTATGATAGATAACATTTTGTATTGTCCCTATAGACCAAATTACACTGTCATACTCTAAGTTTTGTAAGTAGGTTTAAGTTATAGTGTATATAAATACGACATCTTATTTTTATGCTAGAAAAGAAGAATGAAATATGGTTTAAATTCAACACTGGATCAAATCAAAGTATTTAAATTTGAGGATTTCAATCAATTTGACGTACAAACCCATGGTCAAAACTTAAAAATCAAGAGAATGCTTGTCATAACCAGCCTACTGTGTCCAATGGTCGATTAAAATAATTGTTTCCTTAGACTTATAAGCAGTTAGAAATTAAATTTTAAATTCTTGGATGGCTAGACAGTATTACTCTGTGCATCCCTATTATGAAGATTATTGTATGGAACTAGTAAAAAACATGGTTTAGAAGTTGGAAACAACCAACGATTCATGAATAGAAGAACAAAGGACAGCCAATAAAATGAACAGAAAGAAAAAAAAAACTATTATCTTAATTCAAAATAGAATGGATTAACAGGGAGGAGATACTTTTGAGAAAAAATATGATTTCTTTACAAAGTGGCTTGTACTCACCCAGAAGCAAGAAGTGGAGCTGATGGATTCCATGCACAAGCAAAAACCTGCCACAAATGAAATAAATTTCAATAAACCACAGTGGGAGAAGAAAACCTATGCGAAAGATAAGAAAACAGATGAGTCCAAACCTCTGATGTATGTCCTTTCAAAAGTTTTACATCACTGCATGGAGTATCATCAGGCGACGACATGGAGCTCTGTGAGATCTCCATTGGCTCAGCCCCTATGCCATAAAAGTTTTACTTTTTCCCTTGTCTAATATGCTATTGAAAAAGATTGATAGCTAATGGGAAAGAAAAGATAAACAAAACATTAACACATCAATATTTACCTCCTTGTGCTCTATTTTCTAGATTTTCGACAGTAATCTTATCTTCTTGTTTCTCTGTATGGTTTTGATCGATGTGTTGTGTTTCTTTATACTCAGGCTTTGGTTGCTCCTTCTCTTTCTCTAACCTAATTTTTTCCAGTCTGCATTCATTTTCCTTTTCTTTCCTCTCTTTGTCTGTTTCCTGAACGCGTTCCCTCCTTGCGTCATCCTGACTCAAGTCATTCATTATTTTATTTGATTCAAATTTATGCTGACGTAGATTTTCCTTTTTGGCTTTTACTATATTGTGTAGTTCAGTCGGGCCCTTTGTGATAAGATCCAGAGGTTGTAGAAATGAAAAATCCTCATCCATGTCAGCATCACTCTGGAGACCTAACACAAACACCAATCAGCTTAAGGTCCTTGACCAATGCATTCATTATGTGCATGTTAGCAACAATAATATGAACATCGAATAACATACAATACAACAATCTATGAAGCACAGAACCTCTCTTGTTCAAAGTGTCGACGTGTTTGACACGTTTCCGACACCAACACACCCTGACGCTTGTTCAACACATCTTATTTTGTGTTTCATAGAAAAATCATAGAAGGTTGTTTCAAAAAGATAAATATACCATCAATTTAAATATTTTGTTATATGTTACTCATATTTCATTTCATTAGAAACTCTCTATTTGTGTTTGTATGTGGTGTCCCCGTGTCCTATATTTAGACATTAGTCATGTCAAAGTGTCTGTGTCGTGTCTGGTGCTTCATAGACAACAACAACAACAACGACAACAAAAAATTAAAAATGCTTACACCACTCAAGTTTGCTTCCAGCTCAAGATACTGAATTCCTTTCTGTATGAAAGTAACAAGGGCACCCGGTGGAACCACACTATCATCATTTTTGCTTTTATCAATCCCTGCTTCATACCCGAATGCAAATGCAGAATGAGTAAAACCTGAAACGAAGCAGCCATCAGAAGAAATTCAGAATTTGTTTGGAAACACGGTCTCCACCTAAAAAATCTTCATGATGTAAAAAACGCAGAATCTGAAATCAGTAGTGTTCACTTTGATATGAAAAATCACATCCACGATCGATTTCCAAACAGGCAGGGAATCACGTTATCTTCGTCACATTTTCCTCTTCAATAAAAATCATATTAGAGGAAAAAATGATATGATATGTAATCATGTAAGCAGACGAAACGACAATAAATAATAATAACCCTAATATCGCAAACATTACAGAATCTACGAACTTCGTAGAAACCATGGTTTTGGAATAATAATAATGCGGTCTAAAGAGAGAAACACGTTGGCGGATAGTGAAGATAAAAAATTTCGGTATAGAGAGTGATGTAACTGTAAAGAAAATTGAAGAGATACTCCTAACTAAGAATCCGTAGTAGATGTTGATATTGATGAGCATGTAATGTAATATTGTAATGTAATGTGCGAAAAAGGAAAAAAATGAATAGGGAAAGGAAGAACCTGATTCGTGAAGGTAACGGAAGACTAAGTAGTTCAATTCAGTAGAAGTGATTGAGATCATTGTGATTGTGATTTCAAGTGTGAACTGCACTGAAAACTGCACATATTAGAGGGAGACACAGCAGGTGGTGAGGTGGTGGTGGGTTGGGGTTTTGATACTCGGGTCGGAATCAAATCAAATTATACAATACAACCCGACTTTTCTTCTTGCCCTCTAATGTCGCCATCATTTGGGCTTCTATTCTTACTATTTAAGCCAGAGCCCATCCGTCGGAATATTTATTAGAAATTTCTTTTTGCACTTGTTTGGAATTATATAGTTTTTTTTTGGAAATTTAATTTTCAGGACATATTTTTTTGCATTCCAAATACTTATTTCTGACTACACTTTTAAGATCTTGGTAGTCAAAAATAAGTTTTCGGTATGTTCTCTACAAACAAGAAGGAGCAAAGGTTATTTTTCATTATTCTCTCTCTTCTTTCACTTTTCTTTCTCCCCATCATGTTCGTAATTTTTAATCTTGTTTGGTTCTTCAAGCTGACCCATTCACAGCTTCCCAGTTTTAATAAGATTATAATAATTTCAATTTTAGGATTCATAAGGAAATAATATTAATAAATCTTGAAAAGAAAATATATTTTTAAAAGCAATTTTGTAATTGATACTATGTTTGGATTAGATGACTTAAAAAGGAAATATATAATTACTACATGTGTGATGACGAGGGTGAAGTGATTGTCGTTGCAAAAGAGACGATGCACGAGTAAGGAGTAGGTCCTGACAAGCTTTCAATGAAAGGGGAACAAAAATGAATTGAATACATATCTGAATGGAAAAAATTTAACGATGGTATAAATATGAGATTATATAGTTAAAAATATATTTAAAACATTAATTAATATTATTTATGTCAATAAAATGCATATTTTTTCCGTAATTTTACATTTATAAATTTCATAATTAAACGTGTTTAAATTAAAATAATTATGAAATGAGGATTCTTTTTTAAGTATTTTTCAAAAAGCACATGAGAGTGGACAAAATTAACTTTGAAATAAGAGAGATTGCATGACTTTTATTTGTTTGGATGAAGGAGAATAAGTAGTTGTCAAATTCCCATTTGACATGATTTATGTTGTATCTATTTTTTCTTTTTTCTTTTATATTTTACAAGAAAAATAAGATATTTTTTTAAATAATAAATATTTTTATGTTAAAAATAATGGAATAAAAATTATGTTTTTTATTAATATAAAAAATTATATATATATATATGGCTTGCTTTCACTCGTAAATAAATGGGGTTAATTTATCTATTTTTTATTAATTGAAATAATCTTTTTTTACTGTATTTTTATTATTCACATTTATTTCCTTACTATTTCGCTTCTAATATTTTTTATTAAAGTTTCACTTCTAATTCTAACGAAACATAAAACTAAAAATTACTAAGTTGACATGATTTAATCAATGATTTCAAGTTTAAGTCCTAAATAAATATGACTTTATCGCTTATAGCAATTTTATCTAACTCAAATATAACTATAGTTCATTAAAAAACATAAAAGTGAAAAAAATAGAAATAAAAAAAGTAATGTTATACACTCTATCCCTAATTATAAAACAATTAATTAATTTACACTTATTAAAAAGTTAATTAATCTAGTTTTTAGCATTAAATTTATCTATAATTATAATATTTTTTCATATTTATCTTCAACTTTATTGAAAAGTTATTCCATTTTTTCAGTTTTCATAGGAAAGAGAAAAATACAATTCAAGGTGTTCTAATTAAAAAATAATTAATAAACAAAAGAAATAAAATGAAGTTTTATAATAAAAAATAAAAAAAATTATTAATTATGTCTTATTAATATGAAAACAGGAAGTATTTCATACAAATCTCCTGCCATTAAAGAATTTAATGAAAACTAAAAACATAAAATGTCTCAAAAATGTAAATCAAATTAAGTATTTAGTAGCGGTGGTTCTTGGGATAGGAAGTACTTGTCCCAGATGTTGCCCTCATCAATCTGCCTTAGAATCTTTGCCCTTGTTTCCCCTTCCATCAGTGTTAATGATGACTCCATGGCATGGAGATTTTCTTCGGATGGGAAATTTTCAATCTCCTCGGCTTACGCTAGAAATTTCCCTACTACCTCTCCATCGGATGTGTTGCATACGGTTATCTGGAGTTGCCCAGGACCGGAAATAAAGCGTTGTTTTTATGTGGAAAGTTAGCAAAAAAAACCTAGTTACTAATAGTGATCGTTGGTCTCGGGGGCTTAATATATGACTTGGGTAGTTGCCCTCTGTGCTCTTAGGGAAGTGAAACTTCGTTGCATGTTCTTCGTGATTCCAATATAGCGTCCACTATTTGGCATAAGTTGATCCCTGCTTAATAAGCAACGAGAGTTCTTCTAGTTGGACACTCATCAATGGTTGCTCTTAAATTTCACCAACAATGGTACTCATGGTTTTCCTTGGCCTATTTATTTTGGAGTTACTTTAAGTAGTATCTGGGATAGAAGGACTATATGGAATTTTGCTAATGAATGGACATCTGAGATAGGTGTCATATCTACAGGGAGATACATTGTCACTAAAAAGTTTGTGAGTCTTAGGGTTGGGTTAAGCTCAACTGTGATGGGGCTTTCTCAGGTAGCTCCATTCCGTCCTATATGTCGGTGGGGTGCTTCGAGACGAGTTGGGGGTCTTCATTTTCAGATATTCCAAGTTTATGGGTTTGTTCTTTATCATGCAATTTGAATTGCTAGCTATTTTCAATGATTTACAACTAGCTATCTCTTGGGGACTCGATAAAATCATCATAGAGTCAGATTTTAAATCTACCATCCATTCCATGCAAAATGCTTGTCCTCAATCTCATCCTATGGCTCACATTGTCGATAGCATTTGGTAGCTCTCTTCTTCTTTGGATATCATCCGGCAACATGTTTTTAGAGAAGCCAACTATGTGGGTGATACCTTGACCGATTACGCTATAAGTTTTCCTTTTGGTGGTAGAAATTTCGATTCTCCTGCTTTTCTTTCTTTGCATTTGTTGGCTGATATGTCTATTGTTTCTTTTGTGAGATAGTAAATAAAAAACTATTATAATAAGTTACAGTAAATAAAAAAAACTATGAATAAAAAAAGTAACCAGGTCATAAAAATATCTAATTATTCGTTTTAAATTATGTATTATAATAAGTTTTAGAATATGAGTAGATATATTTATTAATATTTAATCTTTTTAAAAAAATTAAAAATAATTTTTTTAAAAACTATTTACTTAATCACAAAATATATTTATAATCAAATAAAAAATAAAATCTAAAGGGGATAAACATAATAGATTTACATTAATAAACCATAAGCAACCATGTAAATAAACTCGTATCTTAACAAAAAACTTAAGTTTTATAAATTTTGTCTTCACTTATGTGATGTTCAATCTCATTATACGATATAGGATTTTACCTACTTATATTTCATCAATTTTTACTATGTGTGAGTTGTTTCCACATGATAGCATTTCTTTTGAGCGGAAGTAATTATTTTCGTGGTAGTCATTAGAGCCAACATGCTCTAGATCATTGCATTGTCACTCCACCCACAGATACGCCGCTTGGACCTATCGTCATGAAGACTTGATACAACAGATCCCTAAACCAAGGATCAATCACTGTTGTCTTACTCATTCAAGTCGTCCACCAAGTCTAATCATCAATTCTAACATCAATTGTTGTGCAACTGAAGATAATAAACTAGAAGATTTATATCAATGAATCATAAATAATTATATAAATGAACTTGACACCAAATCTTAATTCAAAATCTTAAAATTCGAGTTTATAATCTTATTTTCACTTGTAATGCTCATCCTTGTAATTTATTATTATTTTTGAAGTTTCCAAATTAACCGGTTATTTCTCAGCCTTTTCTCCATTAGAGGATTTTTTTTATTTACCAAATGGGGTTAGTCGTAAAAAAAATTTATCATTTGGAGGTAAGTCGTGTCATGTAGCACAACTCCTTGTTTAAAAAATAAAAATAAAAATTGGTCGCTAATTTCGACCTCTATTTCAGTTGCTAACACTTTTTGCCACAAAATATATGATTGCAAGAAAAAAAAACTTATAATATTCTATCGTAAAATGTGTTAGTGACCAAATTTTTAACAACTAACTTTTTTTTTTTTTAAAGACCCACTATTTACCCAAATGGTAAGTTTTTTTACCGGTACCCCATTTGATAAAGAAAAAAAAAAAAACCACTGGAAAAAAAAATACCTTATTTTTTTTTCCGTGTCCAAAAGTTTCGCTATTACTCTGTCAGACACGCCCTGCCTCTCCAATCTAGTAGCAGGATTCCCTATTCAATCCCTCTCGAAATGTCCGACCCGGAAAACACACCCGCGCCCCAATCGGAGCAACGCTCCTCGTCACCGCCGCCCGCCCAAGACCAACCCGTTGCCGCTGCCTCCAAGCTCGGCCCCGCCGGCGTTTCCTTCAGCATATGGCCCCCCACTCAGCGCACGCGCGACGCCGTCATCACTCGCCTCATCGAAACCCTATCCTCCCCCTCCGTCCTCTCCAAACGCTACGGGACAATGTCCCCCGACGAGGCCTCCGCCGCCGCCCGCCAGATCGAGGGCGAGGCCTTCTCATTCGCCGCCAGCTTCACCGCCTCCGACAACGACGGGATCGAGATCCTTCAGGTCTACTCCAAGGAGATCAGCAAACGGATGCTCGACACCGTCAAGGCCAAATCCACCATCGCTTCCCCCGCCGTCGATAACGGAACTCCTGCCTCCGATGCTGCTCCTTCCCCCGCCGAAGATGGCGACTCCGCCGCTGCCGCCGAGTCCGAAACCTGATCATTCGGGATTATAGTATATTATATTAGGGTTCCCTTTTGAGGGTTTATATTTTAATATTCTGATGTTCTATCTGTATAACTTCGTTTATTTCTCGTGCTGCCAATCTTCATTATAAATTATTCCCTTGAACATCTTGTTGTTTTATTGTTTGCCTGGAAACATTATTGCGCGTGTGTAATTATTGTTTGTTTGTTTGTTTGTTTTTTTCAAGTGAATTCTCACTTTAGTTCCTTGATGTTATATGCTTCCATATTTTTAGTCCCTGTTTCTTGCTTTGGAACACATCACTCACGTTAGTCTTTAATATTAGTGGAAGAGGAAGTTAAAAAAGACTGTTGGGAATGACATTTTTTTTGAGGGAGGGTTTTGTATAGTCAAGGAAAGGCATTCCGTGAGATTAGAATGAGGGTTTGTTCTTTATTTATTTATTTGAGGGCGCGTTTGTTTAGCGGTCTCAACCTCCATTTTCCACATTCCATAAATTTAGCGTGACTGAAAAAAGTTGTTGGATTCCCATTCAACAGCATTTGAAGTGTTTACGAACACTACACACTCTAATTGGTATGACATGCCATCCTTGTAATGGTGTTGCTTTTGCTGAATCTTATAACAGCTTCCCTGATTTTTAACACTTGCAAGTCATTTAAACTATTTATTGATGATTTAATTTCGTTACTTGACTGTTGTAGCATTTTCCTCTCTTTTGCAATTGAGTTTTTTTTCTTTACTTGGTGATGTCATATATATTCTAGGTAGTGTTTTAGTATACAACAATGAGAGAATGTAGACATGTATTTAAACTGTACCCTATGAATAATAAGTAATCTATTTCTAGTATTTTATTTATACGAAATAAATTTCTTTTGAATTGGAGTTACCGTTGGATCAAGTTCTATATGCTTGTTTGACAGATTACACCAAAACACGTGTGATGTAGACCAGGGATTTAAAGAGCAGACTGGCCCTATGACTACATTTAATTACTGTTTGATTTGGAGAATGAGTATGCTTTATTATTCATTGTTATATATTTTTTTAATAATTACTATTTCTTATTCTGCATCAATCCATTGCTATATGTATGTTCTTATTTTTTTGCCCAGGTGATTTGACCATATGGGCCATATGCTTGTTGATTTCCAATTTCATGGTCTTACTCATCAGTTTTATGATTTAAAATCTACTATTACTGCTTTGGTTTCAACTTTCAATTACCAGGCATTTCTCTGAAGAAACTCCTTTGTTTTTATTAGTTGGAATTTCAACTTTCTATTTTTTTGTCTGCCAAGTCTATGGATCTTGGAGTGACCTATACACGCTTAATTGTATGTTTGAGCAAGTTCGAGGTTTTTATATATGCTTTGGTAACTGTTTATTTGCGTGCAAACAAAAGCTGTCTATACCTTGTGAACATTCTCCTATTGAGCTATTATATTTCCATGTGTGCCAATGATCAGAATCTGATTGGACATAGTGTCATTCTGCCTATCCAGATTAAATATTACCTTGGTTAATATTTTGTTTAGAGCATTTTATGTTATCGTGTATTGGTAGCTTCTGGTGGTCAGAACTAGAGAAGGCATCTCATATTTTAATAATCTTTTATCTTTTATGGGGATGTAGTGAGAATCTATCATCTGTATTATATATGATGTGGGTTGTTTGTGGACACATTTTTTACTAATTCCTTACATACTAGTTATTGCATTCTGAGCTTATACTTTCAGTAGAAATACAAACTTAGCTGTAATGGATCATCATCCTAAACTGAGTTTTTTTTCTTATTAGATGACATGTATTTTACTATATTGTAGAAAAAATAAGGAATCTTTAAATTGTAGAATGTATGTTGTCACTTTGTGCATACTATGTAGTCTTGATTCTTCAGTTAAGAATTGAAAGTGCTTCATATCCTTTATTGTTTCTTTTTTTTTTTCTGTTATGAAAAGTCAAGGAGCAGCAAACTGGTTTGCATGCAAGGCATTCATTATGCTTTGTTCTGTTTTTATTGGCGAAACATCATAGCATTGTTTGATGTCCTATTAGCCTTGGAATCTTTATGAGCCAAAAGAGAATAGATCCAGCATTTTTGGGGCATAAGGTTCTATTCTATTAGCCTCCCATGTAAAAAATATCTGTAACTTATATCTTAGATGAATAGGGTTTTACAATTGAAGATTAATTTTATGGAAAGTGTTGGCTTGTCATGGTTTTTTCTTCACCTCTCAAGTTTTTTCACCGAGTTGAATGATGTCATGAGATCCATATAGCCTATCTCATCTAGTGAGATAAGGCTTTGTTGTTGTTGTCTCAAATTTGCAGGTGTTAATAGTCCTCATTGCATTGGTTAGAGACTGTAGAGTTACATATACTCCCTGTCTGAAAAGCTGAGACAAATATTTATCTGATGGTGATTAGTACCTTGAATGTAAACGCGTGAATCTTATGCTACTTGCTATCTGATGGGTAACCCTATATAGAGGTTGTGTCTTTTGACCATGAGAATATAGCATCTTGGGGTTTACGTTTATGTTCTAATCAACAACCAACAATTTTGTTTCATTTAAAAACCAATTCAATTGATTATACGTCAAATTTTTTTATTGCCCTATTATCTTTTTCTTTACTTCAATTTGTGGTGATATGCTGCTGAATAATTGTTCAATGCTTTTTATCAGTATCTGTGTTCCAAGTCCATGATATTATGTTCCTAATTTATCTTTCCTCGTATTATTACATTTTATGTGGATTTTCTTACAAGTTTTCATCCTCTGAAGATGTGTGGCTCAGTGGTATTAGTATTTGTCTTTATTTTCATCCGCATCATTCATTTGATTGCAGTTTTTGGTTAACCCAATGAGAGGAAACATTGATAAGATGAATTTTTATGTATGTATTCTAAAAGTATTTGAACGTATGATCCTTTAATCGATTGGTTTTGGGTATGGTATTAAAATTTATGTGGGGCAAGAAAAAGGTCGTTGAAAGGAGTTCTTATCTTCGTTACTTGGTTACACCGAGTGAGCAAGGATTGGTGAATAGTAAGCAATAAAGGATCAATGTGTGTTTGGTTGCTATCGTCCCAGTAACGCAACATTGCTTGCCTGGGCTTCACTTCTGTCATCCATTAATTTTGGCGCACACCCTCTGCAACTTCGCAAAATTTTTCAATGATACATAGATAAAAAAAAGAAATAGCATTGATCCTCAATTTGTTCCCTCGAGTTAAACTTTTCACCGAATTCTGCCCTTTAGTAAACTCTCACAATTAATTGCTAAACTAAAAGGCAGTAGTATTTAATTTCGTGACAGCTTCTTGGACATGAGAGATAGGTGAAGGTGAGGTAACGTCAATTAATGCAAGTTTACAAGCGGACAGTGTGTTAGGACTTAAGAGAAAGTGGTTTTTGTTTTTATTCTACGGCGACATGGGCGGTTAAGTTATTGTGCTGTCTGTCCTGTCTGTCTCTGTGTGAATCCTACATGCTATTACAGCCAGTTCTCTCCTTTTAGGCTTTTACATGGAAATACCTTTTAATCATTGTTTCGTTAAATAAATGGAAAACCAACATAAAAAAAAAAATCTTTCTTTTGGTGGACAACATTGATTTAAAAATAGACACCATTGGAAAAAAATTAAACTAAAATAAGACTTATTAATTGAATAACGGTAGGCAGTGTATTTTGATTGTAATCAGAGTAAACATTTTTTCTTGCTTAAGAATCACAAAGTAAACATGATATATATACAATAGATATGTACGTTTTGGTAAATTTCGAACACTTCTCATTATCAATCTCTTTTTTAAATGATAAGAAAATTTCATAAGGAAAATTATACATACAAAATTTGTATGCTTTTCTTATTAGTCATATGCTTTGTGAATGAATCATTTCCTTAAGAGTGTGTTTGGATAGAGAATTTTAATTGGAAAAAGTAATTTATCAGGGAATTTAAAATTCTTAAATTGAAAATTCATTGTTTGGATATATTTATATGAAGAATTTAAATTTTTGAAATTTTAAAACAGAATTTTAAACAACTAAAAATGTGAAATTTGAATTTCCTTCTAAAATGTAGGAAATTGAAATTCTCTTCTTCTATAGAAGCTCTAATTGCACCACTTTTTGCTCTGTCTCTATCACCGATGAGTACTCCAACCTCCGCTACTCCCACGACACTCACCTCCGTGCATGAGATTCAAAATTTTAAAAATGAAGAAATTCAATTTTTTTATCCAAACACAAAATTTTGAAAATGAAGAAATTTAATTTCTTTATCCAAACACATAATTTTAAAAATAAAAAAATTTTAATTGATACATTTTAATTTCCTTGAATTTTAAATTTCTTAAAATTTTAAAATACTCCATCCAAACATACTCTAATTGTAATCACTGCTGCATGCTTGATACTAAAGTAATAACGTGACCTTTTGTGCACAATTAAGCTGAAGATAAGAACGCGTATATATGGACGGAAAGTTATTATTATTAATTTAACAGAGAAATAAAAAGAGCTAATTAAGAAAACTGATGACTCATGCCGTACAATAAGACGCTTGGAAGGAGTTTTTGGTAAACGTTGTATCATTGCCAAAGCCAAAGGTTTAGTGTGTTTTTTTTTTAGAGGAGCCAAAGGTTCAGTTAACAACTTAACATGCTAATTACTTGTATTTTGTAGTATTTGATTTAGCTAGTGTGACACATTGTAAGCCCCCAAGTGTCTGCCAAGTTACTTGTAAAAAACGTTAAAATAAACAGGGTAAAATTCTTGGGACGTATACTTCTTCATTTCTTCATACTTATTTCACTAATAATTCAGTTTTTTTTCTTCTATACGGCGACAACAACAAGATTAACCTACTGTTACTAAGTGACCTTAGTGAGCTTCTTTATAAGTAATTCACTAAAGATATGAAATCAAAACCTATATATTTTCTCTTTATAGCTCGTATCCATTTTCCCTTATGTCAAGTATTACATGGATCTTAAAAAGGGAAGTCTTTTTCATATCCCAGCCAATGTAGAAACACCAAATAATGTCCCGTGTGATATTATATATATATATATATATATATATATATATATATACACACACACACACAGAGCGAACAAGCAGCCATGCAAGGTCAAGTGTTGAGGCAGTGACTCTCATTCAGAGATGATCTTATCTTATACTTGAATTCAGGAGATTTGATTAGGTGTGTAGATTGTCTGTAACCTCGAGACACTCTTGACATTGCCCAGTGAAAACAGTGTAACTCAAAAGTTGATTGTTACACCTCCGTAAGGGTTTTGTTAGACCAGGTTTTAGTACTATTTCCTCTCTTATTTTAATTTTCATCACAATCAATGCTCATTAATAGGGGTGTCTAGGAATTTGGCTCCATTTAAACAAGGTATCAAGTCTTATAGTAATTGGGAAAAAACTTTGACCTTATAATTGAGTTCATTGTGTACAAAATTCAGACTAGTCAGAATCTAAATTGACTTTCAATTAATACTAATGATAGACCAAACAACAGATCAAAAGTTGAAGCTGGTTTCTTGTGTCCTCTTTTAGTCTTATGCTTTGTGAAGGAATCATGCCCCTAATTGTAATTATTGTGCTGACAGATACTAAGATAACAACCTGCGCCATCCCCTCATGTTTACAATATATAATAAAAAACGCGTACGGTTATAATTTCTCTACATCGATCAATTTAATAATTAATCCAAAAAATATAAATACATTTCTTATAAAAAAGATTATTTCTAACAACTCGAATACACAAAAAAGGCGTTTTGCATATACAGTCATGATAAAAACATCAAACATGTATTGTGTTACGCCTTGTTTTTACAATGATCGAGCAAGAACTCTACAAAATACAAATTACATACACGTATCAGATCAACGTCTGTGGGAGAGAAGTTTTTCTTCTAAAAAATAAAAACAAAAAGAACATATAACATGGAGAGAAAAAACAGTTGTAGAAATCAAAATAGAAGGAGAAAAAAATATGTAATAGGTGCCTAATTTAAAGTAGTTAGTTAATGTCCAGGTCCTTTTTTGCTGGGTCCAGAAGCTAGTCTAAATGCCAAGCTGCGTTTTGAAACACGAGTGGTTGAATTGTCAGAAGAAACAACAAAGAACTGATCCCTCGATAGAAAAGAACCTGATCCTTTCAATTCTACACAAGCATCGGTTACCTTTGTTAACACTACCTTCGATCGAAGAACTCGGCTATGCACCAAACATAGCTGCGATGACAACACAAGCATTATGGTAACCAACGCAATCCAAAGGCTCTTCTTCATCTGCATCTGTGTTCTTCACAAAAACAACCCCTTTGACGAATAATAATAATATTCCTTATTTTTAAGGGCCTCTTGGTATTTTTTGTATTTCAAAACTAATTGTATCTTGGGCTGAACGAGGAGCCACACTAGTTGGTTTATATACAAAAAAAAATTCAGCCGAGGACGGTGAAGCGCTTTCTACGTGGACCCTTAGAAATTGCATTATGATTTGACTTTAACAATCTTGTGCTATTTCTTTCGAAGAATTGTGGTGGCACCCGTGTGGGGATATAATGGTTTCTCACTTGCGTATCCTTCCTTTGAAATTCTTCAATCGTTCCAATTTGACTTTATAATAAATACTACTAGTACTATTAAATTTTTCACCAATAATTACTCAAAAAGTGATCAAGGGTATTTGTTAGCTAGCGAAGGATAATAATAAAAAGATTGACAATGAATGACAACGAAAGAATGCAAAGGGAAGGTAGGTTAATTAGTGAAGTCTCTAGTCTACGAGCTCGTGGTTTTGCTTTTACAAGTTCACGTTCCACCCATTAGTTTCACACGGGTTTTTGACTCATCGATGATATGTTTGTGTTGGCAATCTGTTACGCGGTGCATGCTGAGTCCGTATATAAATTTTTAAACATTTGTGTTCTTTTTTTTGCATGTCGCCTAGTTAACAACTAAGAATGTGTCCTTTGAAATTTATTGTCTACATGTCGATTAGCAAAAAGTGTGCTCGTTTGGTTGAACTGTCGACCCCTTTTCTGAGTTCAAGACGGCGGTTTATATGGGACAGTGGCCCATCTTATCGAAAGCATGCGTATACAAACGCAATGGTACAGATTATATCCATGCGTTGATCAGTTTCCAACATGTAATAAATTTCCATTCTTTATCTTTTTTTCTTTCTGTCTTAACACAAGCTACATAGACTAATTTTCTAAGAGATACACCAACATTCACTTATTACAAATATCTCATTAACATCTTTCATTTTTTTATATTTCTTTTTTTTTTCTATTACATTATAAATTCTATAATATATATATTTTTTTGTTTTTTCTCTCTAATATTATAACATAATGAATGTTCAAAAAACATTTTTCATTCTCTATTAACACTTATTTAAAAGCTTAATCTCTCAAATAACTTCATTTTATATAAATAGATTTAAAGATTGAATTTCCGACCACAATTTAAGAGATAAAATTATTTTTCAATTACTGTTACATGATAATAGTATGTTTTTGTCTTAGTTTAGTGGCATATACTAGTGCTTTAACATCTGATTTCGGATGGTTTAACGATAAACTGATTTAGGAAAAACGCAATACCATTGTATATTAAAATTAACTAATTGAGTTTCTAACTAGTTCCTGTATAATTTTCTAAAAATTAATCTTTTATAACACAATCAATGTAGAAAATCATGCTCAGATTCTCATCTTCTTTTCCCCATTGTCCTGGACCCCATCTAACGCTGCATTTTCGGTTCCTTCTTCTCCATCTCGCAGGTGCATTGGGTTTCTTGTTCTTCGTCCACCTAGCTGCTTATACAATAAGTTTTATTTACACCTTTTTTACTTAGAAACAAGATTTTCCAGGCCGCAAAATTTGAAACAGAACCGCTACTCGATCGGTGCGAAACAATTCAAACAAAAAATGACAAATTGGTTTAGATGAGCAACTAGGCTACTTGTGATCATCAACCATACATGCACGAGTTAGAAACTTAAGAGTAAAAATTTAATTTCATTCAAATTTCAACATTTGTATTACTTGGTCCAAAACAATTTCCATACTGTGTATCGAAATCCAGTTTGAAAAAGGCCCTGTACGTCCTAGTCCTACCCTAGTTATTTCACAAAAGAGCGATCTAAAATCTGAAAAGGCCTTGGAATTGTTTTATTAATTTATGCAATCATTTGAGGAATATATATACTGCGCCGAATTTTATTTTCATAAGATCATAATTGGATCGTTGTTAGGAGCAATCACTCACATCTAATACGTTCTTAGCTCAGTTTCAATCTTTCTTTGACTTTTAAAGGGTCCCAAAACATAGTTGAGTAGTATATACCCTTCACGTCACAAAAAGGTCATGATGATGCTCTTTCAAAGTATGAGTCTTATTAACTAGTTAGTATCTTTAGAATATTTGGTTAAAGAATTAAAGAAAAAAATATTTATTATATAAATTATAAAAGAATATAAAAAATCATAAACAATATAATTTTTTCTCTTCAAACAAAAAAAAAATTATTTTAAGTTTTCTAACCAATGTTTTTAGGGTCCTGAGTAACCATTTGCCTTAAAGTATTAGTGGGCTAAGGGGAAAAGATCATTTAAAAGATGAATTTAATTTTTAAGTTGATAAGCAAAAGTGTGTTTATTTTAAAATTATTCAATGAGCTAAGATTATAATATACTACTTTATTAAATCAATAAAAGTAAATGCAGTGTTAATTACTCTGAAAAAAAGTTATTTTAGAATTTTTTGGCTGCTGAATTAGATTGTTCTGTTTTGGGGAGGGTGCAAATAGCAATTAATAAAGACCAGGTCATCTTAAGTTATAATTTTGCACTTAAACCCACCTGGCTCAGGGTAGCAACATGGCAAAGATACGGAGAAGAGATTAAGGTTATCACGGAACAAATGTGTTAGATTCCAAAAATATTGTTAGGTACACGGGCAATTCTTATCCAGTCCCTTAGAAAAATAGAATAAGAATATTAATTCAATTACTTGCTCCTGAGCTCGATATTTTTCTATATTTCCTAGAAACTATTCAATAACTTTTGCTTAATTTTACTTGTTCTCTTGATATATTTGATGTGAGGGAAAGGGAGAAAAGACGAGGGAGATATTTTTGGAAGAAATTAAAGGGAAATTAAGGAAGCTAAAATCCCTTCCCTTGCATTTTTGTCTCTACAGTCTTCACTAATATTGAAAGGATCTTGAGGGAAAGGAAAGTGGTTTATAACTTTTAAAATGTATTGACTAAATTGTCTCAAGATTTCATTTCATACCATATTAAATTTTTTAATTACTACTTGTAAAGATATAATAATATACCATTGATATTTTCTCTCATCTTCTCCTGTGAATCAAATAAGGTGATCTTTTATTCCTAACCAAATAAGAAGACTTTCCCTTTCTTCCCTCTATTAAAGTGCATTTTCCCCACTTCTTTCCTTTTTGAACTTAACACATCTATATGTTATTATTAAATAATGCCTAAGAGGTAAGAGATCACCGTAATTTTTTCATGAACCAAATGGTTCACATACTTTATCTATTTACAGTGGGTCAATTATAAATAAACTACAATCTTAATTGAGTTTTATTTGAAATATTGAGAATTTGAATCTTAAAGTTGTTATTTTGATAGTTATCCCTCCAAACTTTGATTTAATTTGGATAAATTTCTCGAATAAGGGCTTATAAGAAGGAAAAAAAACATAAAGAAGTGAAATGAATCAAACTTTTTTATAAGCTGAAATTAACTAAATTATACACCTTAATTTTCAGAAAAGTTAAGTGAATTTTTTTTCCTAAAAAGTTTGAAATGAATAAATTGATTTTATTTCAGGAAAGAAATTTAATTCATTTTACTTTTTTTATTTACTTCTCTATGCAGGTCTTTTTTTAAAAGTTTATCTGAACAAGAATTTTATACGATGTAACCATTTCCAATTCAAATACATACACATTCGAGGAGCCTACTTCTACTACACGTGAACCAAATCTCTAGTATTATAAATAAAACATAGTCTTTTTATATAGTGTCTATATATGACTAATGATGTCCTTGTGAACCATGAGGTTGACAAAACAGGTTGTCATAATCTGTTGTTATATTTCGTTGCTTAACAGAAAGGAAAATGATGAAAATGTCAACACTATATATGATTCCTAATTTGTAGACCTAATCAACTAAGTGTTACATATTTCTAATTGCAATAAATGCAATCTCGTGAAGCTTCCTCTGATCAACAATTACTTTAGACTCAGTATTCTGTCGTGTAACATTTTCATCATTCACTGACTAACAAACCAGAAAACGTGGAAACACCTAAAATTATTATTAGAAAAGAGTTTTCAATATTCCATATTGATATTTTAATAATATTGAACCAAAAATCGGATTAGAATCCTTGAAGCGGTTGGGAAGAATGCGT
This sequence comes from Glycine latifolia, assembly GCA_013407115.1. NCBI lineage: Eukaryota > Viridiplantae > Streptophyta > Magnoliopsida > Fabales > Fabaceae > Glycine > Glycine latifolia. The sequence continues at coordinate 4,024,581 of CM023944.1, read as the reverse complement.
TCTCTTTCCACGTAATGTGGGAAATTAGCAACTCCCGGAAAGCCGTACCTAATCTGAGTGACAAATTGGAATATACTAATTTGTATTATCCACATTAATTATTCCTGCAAAATAAGCTAGCAGAGAAGAAAGAATTAGAATAGAATATGATGTCATCATGAGATGGTTTATTTTCTCTGCACAGTCTCCCCAACGATTCACACCCAACTTTATTCTCCGCTCAAGCTTCGTTTACATTTGTTGAGATTTGAGACAACTCAACGTGCATTTAATAATTTGTATAAAACACAATCTCCTCTGAAAACCCCTACCATTCCTCTATATATCTATCTATATATATATATATATATATATATATATATATATGATATATGATGCCCCCAAGGAAGTAAGAACTACAAGACGCAAACATAACTAGAAATGAAACGTACCAGCTGTCTCATGTTGTTCACCTTACATGTACATCATGCTCTCTCTGTGATTCTTTTGCTCTTTATGATCTTACTTTGCTTCTCACCATGGCACGTTGAAGGCTCGAGGCCTTTACCGCATCAGCATTCACCTAATTCCTTGCCCTTCATCATGGCTCAAGCATACTCTGGTCCTAGTCGACGTGGAATGGGTCATAAACTAATTACTTAAAATTAATAAAGGTTTTACGCTCTTCAGATATATGAAGATTGTTTGTTCTCTGATGTCATTTGATTATTTCTTCATTTTGTTTTGCATCTTATCTTCTCGATTTATGTATGTATATGGTTGTTAGTAAGTACATTGTCTTGATCCATAACTTAATGAAAGCAACGTTTGTTTAATTAACCGGGATACTATACTAGAAAATATGAATAGTAGGGATTTGTATGTCCTTTATTTGTGTGTCCTTTGGCAGAGAGAATTGGGCAATGTCCATATTTTTTTATTTATAGAAATCGAATTTAAGTATTAAATTACACACGTTATGCAATCAATCAAGTTATATTCTCTTGACAGCAGTAGTGCCAATCTAAAATGTTACAGTTAGATGCCAGAATAAAGTGCCAACTTGGAAAATTAGTCTATTTATGCCATGATCGGAGTAAAAGGAAATAAATGTGTATGGCTTGTTTGGCAGCACTTTACATGGTGCCAGGGTTAATCATGTAGCTGTTGTTTAGCGGCCTTTTTGCCTCCATTCGAGCAAAAAGAAAAAAAGAAAAAGAAACTCAGATCTCTAAATTTCATATAACAAGATGTGATTTGTGTTTTTTTTCTTCTTGATAACCATTAAATAAGTGGACTTTATAAAAGTTAAGAGAATTAGTACCGGTGCAAGAGTACGAGTTCCATTCCAATCAGTGTGTGTTTGATAGAAGGTTGTAAACGTATGTTTTCACAAGTATCATCACTATTGCTTTTACTTTTAACTTATTTTAATCCGTTGAATATACATAGAATCTCGGGTGCACCGCATTTCCAACTTAAATCCAAACACACTTATTGTAAAGTTTCCAATTTTAAAGATATTCATCTAGCTTTATTACCAATATCTACCCCAATAAAACTGAGAAAAAGGACTGTTATATGTAAAATAATTTTAAGTAATTAATTAATCATAATTAACATGTATGATATGTTTATTAAATTTTACAATAACAATCTTAAAAGTTATATAAACAATAATTTGTAATTAAATAATCGTGTAAAATTTTACACAATCAATACATAATCATTAAATTCTAAAACTAATGGGGTGACATAAGTTTTCAAAAAATATCAACGTGTAATCATTGAAAAAAAGAACACAATATCAACATGTAGTTTATTAATAAGGCAAAAGTTAACCAGCTGATTAAAAAATTTAAAATAAAAATAATTTTTATTAAAACACGAAAAAGGTATGTGAAGTTAGTGGCAAGAGCAACAACCACGGAATGCGAGCGTTCATTGATTTGAAAGGTACCTGAAGAAGACATGACAGTGGAAAAAAATTGATCTGAAATCACTAAGTTTTGATATCATATAAGAAATATTGCAGATTGCAGTTTACTTTATTTATAATAGGATGATTGTTTATATAAAACCAAATACAAATAAGATGTATATTTTATCATGTATTACATAGTATTAGATATATCTTATTTAATATGGTATGCCATTGTTTGGTCCCTATGGCTCCACCATAGTTTTATTATCTTCGATAATAAGCTGTTGAACTTTAATGGTGTGATGGAAGATATCAGAATCAAAGCTTAGGCTTGGCTCTCGGCCAAGTGGAAGGGTACACAATTTTCCTTTTATGAATAGTATAGAGACCCTGGATACTGTCTGCGTATGTTGTGGAAGGGAGGGTTTAATACATAAAAGCAATGGTCTTGAAGGGGAGAATGTAGGGGTTGCTGGGAATTGAATGTATATTTAATGTAGTTATCTTTTGCTGGGTTGATATTTATTGGGGCTGTTGTTAGCTATGACCAAGGCCTTGCTCTTATTTATTGGGAACTTTGGCATGGACATGTTGTAAGTTGGGGAAGGATTTTTGTAGCTCATTATGCATATGTTGGGTGGGAGGGAAACAAGTATAAGAGTGCGTCCTTCATTTCTGTTTCTTGCTCCTTTGGTACCGGGTATATATTGTTGTTTGCTGATAAAAAAAAATCCTTTCCAATATGATCTAAGTGATAATTTTCTCCATATCTAAACCATAATGAATTTGACTTTAGCATGTGAGATGCAAAGTTTGAACTCCATTGTGTGATAGCCATAACAATAAAAAATCATCTTTGATTTGTTTGTGATGATCTCCTCCATATCCTTAACCAACCATGTAAACACCATTATCAATATCCATAGTTCTAAAACCACCTCTTAGTCACCAAACTTTTGATAACTTTTCCTTCATAGTATATTATATCCAATGTTTTCCTTAAAAGGTTGATAACAATAACAGCATGTCTTGGATAGCGCAATAATGTCATGGAACGTGAGCAAACGATTGTCATTAATTTACATATTCTATTTCAAACAAAATTTCCTGTTTGCAATACACCATGGTTTAAGTCTAGCCTGGTTTAAAGGCTTTCCTGTTATCACATGCGAGTCGGATTCTAAATTTTTCATTCACATGATTGTTAACGGAGTTAAGGATACCCACCTATTGTTCCCTCTAGTTGACAAAATTTGTAGCTTCATTAATCACTCATGGTCTTTGAAGTTCAAACATGCGTTTAGAGAGGCCAACCGCTGCGCTGATGAATTGAGTAACTAAAACTGGCAATAAAGAAGGCATTCCGCTTTGGAACTTGTCGTCTTGCACTAAACATATATAGCCAACTATCATCATGTGTAGAGCTAGATAGATAGCATGCAATATCCATTAGTTGTACGATGGCTAACTATATGTCAGCATCCATCAAAGGATCATGGATAATATTTATTTTTCTGTTTTCGAGAAGCATGCCGATGAAAAGGAAAAACATCCAAACCGGGTTTTGTGATTTTTGGATGTTTCACTAGCTGTTCTCTGCATAATGAAAACAAAGAAATTGAAGTGTGCTAACGTAGTCTTTAGTTAATTATTCCCACAGTTATCCAGTTACTTTCACAGGGCATATAATCACTTCAAAGCGTAAACAAACAAGTCCCAAATGGATGTCCCTAGGTTACTCTTCAATTGCTTATATATATTGACATTTAATAATAGCCTCTAACTTCTTGGGTTGTCCATAGGGTGTGAGATAGTAAGAAGTTCATTCAAAACCCTTTTTAGTTTATTTTAATATAGCATTATTTTTATTTTTCTTTTGTTTGTTGTAACCTATTTGTTGAAAGGATTGTTAGACACGTGAAGGGCTCAACATAAATTTACCAATAACGTCTTTTATTTTGTCAGGAAGATATTTTGAGATTAAAAGAGGTTACCCGCATGCATAATTTAGTAAGATAAACAAATTTTTATTTTCCAATGGGTTGTTGCTATGCTTTTTAATCTTTTTTGGTCCTTAGTGGTATTGATGGCTTAATTTGAGCTATTTGAAACTGCAGCTATAAGTTATAAAGGGTGGTATGAGTGACTCAACAGAAAGTACCCAAAATGAACAAGAAGGGAGAGAAAGTAACTCTTACTGTCAAGCCACAATGTAAGTTTTTGTCCTGCTTTCATGCATCATTTTGATCATTTGAAGTGACTTTCCTAATTGTTTGCAAGAATTCACACTGTTGGAAAGGATGTTGCTGTTGCTGTTGCTGTGGTAATTAGCTTGTTCACATGAAGGTGTGTTCCCTTTAGCGTAGCCTACTAGCCACATTTATTTTACTAAATACCGGTAGCATGTATTAATGGAAAAAAAACTCCTTTAAAATGAGTTTGTCTCTTACAAGCAAGTTTTTTTGTGTCTTACGTGGTTGAATTTCTTCACTATTAATTCTGACATTTTTGTGTCCTAACTTGGTGACTAATCAATTCTACCCATCAATTTGGGAATGAAATATATCTAACAATTAATGCCTACCTTGCTCCTACAATGTGCTTGAGTTTTTTTTTTTTAATCTAGAAATGAAGAAAATGAAACTTGGCTATATCTATAATAATTAATGCCTACCTTGACTATGTCCTTTACATTTTTAAGTATTAATAAGTATACAATTCTCTCTCTAGAAGTAGAAAACAAGTTCGCTTGTATTGTACACTTCTCTTAGTTCTTTTGCATTTTTAAATATTTTAATTAATAGATTTCTTTGGCTATTTCAGGCAACTAATGTGTCAAGTGAGCTTAGTTGATTTATCATTGAATGCAAGAGGATCATTTGGGGTTAGCAACATTTGATGTTCCTTTTTTTTTTTTTTGGAAGGCAACATTTGATGTTCTTTTTAAAATTAGTTTGAATTTTAAGTGTTTGGGTTATTGAAAATTAGTGGTGGTTTTGTATATGTTTATTAGTTAGAACCGGTTGTTAAGACTGAATTTTTATATTGAAGATTCAAATTTTTAGTGTAATTTTTTTATGCAAATTATGGTAATTAAAATTCTCACATTTTTTTATTGCATGTAAACAGTATTAATATTTTTTATTGCATGAGATAGTGATTTAATACATGCTGAAAATTAAAGCTTTTGGATATAATATTTGTATAATTAGTATGATTATTAAATTTATATAAAAAAATATTAATTATAGAATTTTTGATAGATATATCTGTCTTTAATTACATATAAATAATAATTGTTGTGATGATTATCGACAGAAATATTCGTCAATAATTTAATTGATCTTTATCAACATATTATCTATATGTAAATATCAATGGAGATATTCATCGGTAATTAACAATGAAGATTAAAATATTCATCGATAATTACTAGTGAATAATAATTTCATAAGAATTACTAACCAATCTTTTTCAAATGTGTTATTACCAACAGAAAAAAAAATTGTTCATAGGAAATTAAGATTTATTGACAAATTTTGGTCATTGATAATTAACATTTTTCTTGTAGTTTGTCTCGAAAAAAGACAATTGTTATAATTACACTAAGGTGGTTTGGAGTTTGAAACAATGATTGTTATGAATACGACAATATAATTATTAATCATTTTAAAGTTATAATTGTCTATCACACCACTACTTATCTAAAAAGTGGTTCTTAAGTTTGAAACAATGGTTGTTTCTAAGACGATAAAAATAAGAGTAAATTACTCTTCGTACTCCTTGTGTTTTGCTCAAATTTCACTCATACTTCTCCCTTTCTTCACATGACTTTTACCTCCCTATGTTAACGCAGTTAACTAAAGTCAATTGAAATATGTGAGCAGCCAAAATTGCCCTTACATTTTAATTGTAAAATCCAAATTATCTCATCTCAATTAGTTTCAGACCACTGGATCTTATATATATGTTACTTTTAAGAGTATTTATTTATTTTTGATTGTTTATTGTTGCTTATTTCTAAATGGGGTTTCAATGGGGGATTATTTTGGGACCACTTATGATTTTTAAAATTATTTATTTATTATTGTTCATTAAAATGGTGTTGATGTTTAGGACCACAGGAAACACAATAGATGAACGGGAGTATATGGGTCCTAAACCATACAACGTGAATATTTTGGTCCACTTTACGAACTGAGTGAGATATGCAATGTTGATCCTAATAAGTTTGGAATGTTCAATGCACATGTGAACAACATTGCTAATGACTAATATTTGTCACCATGTCATCCTTTTATTTTGTGGTTTCATTCTACTGTTAGTGGTAAAAAAATTTCCCTTAAGATTATTCATCATGTGCTAAGAATCAAAATTTATTTTATATTCATATTTATGTTAGTAGAACAAATGATGAGTTTTGAAACCTACCTATGATAAAAAAAATGTGAATAAACATGTGAATGAATCTGTGAGTAAAAATGTGAATGTAACTGTGAGTGAAAATGTGAATGAATGTATGATTGAACTTGTGAATGAATGTATGAATGAAAAATTGAAGAAAAAGAAGAATGATATTAACACTGCGTACCAAACATGTGGGTTCACATTCAATAAAGAGTTGGGTTCATGTTCAATTACAAAAAAAAAAGAGTCTTAAAATATTTTCAAGTTGAGAGGAAAAAGATTAGAGTAGTTTAGACATAAAATTTTATTAAAAGTCATGTAACCAACATGTGTCTAATTTCTATTAAATTATTAAAAGGTGTTTAGAACGGAGATGATCTAAGTGTAATATGAACTAAACAATTAATAAATTTTTTATAAGATGCAAAAAATGAAAAATATCATATGAAATTTGAGCAAAACAGTAATTTTATTCTAAAAATAATTATGGGTCATTCTATTATTATTATTAATTATTTGAATAACCACTTATAAGTGCCTTTATTTTTTTACTATTTTTTCATACTCTAAATCATTTAAAATATTCTTTATCTTAAGTTTGTCATGAAATTTCAATTAATTATTTGAAAAGCAGCACATAAGTAATTTAACAAATCATATTATGTATGATATAAACCATAGTTTAACAAAATTCATTGAATTTTCGGGTAGGTTGAATTAAAATTCAATTTTTATATTTTAAACTTTTTTATTAATATTGACCAAAAGTACAATTTTATTATAGCTAAGTAGAATTATCATGACAAGACAACTTTTTCTTAAAATATTGAACGTAATTATATTCTCAAATTTCAAACTCTACTTTTTTTTTGTCAGCTCAAACTCTACACTGCTAATAATTTCTGATACAAGTCTGCATCAATTAATCTACCTCCACTGTGATTTTTTAACTTCTTAAGATCCTCAATACATTCATTAACAATATAAAAAGACAACAGTAGAAGTAGAATTATTACACAGTTGAATTTGACATACACAAATATAATTCAGATTCTTTATGGAAGATTAAACATCCACAAAACTATAAATATTTTATACAAATATAATATAAAAAAGTGCATGTAATGACAAGTAAAAATCCGTTATTCTTGGAGGGTTTTTAAGTAGACTTGTGGCCTGGTTATGAAGCAAAGCAAATTGTTTATTTATTACTATTATTACTGGGATGACGTTTGAGGAAATAAGATAAAAACACAACGTAACGCCCCTGGTGAATCGAGACGGTGGAAATTAATAAGCAGAGAGAAAATAAAGATGCAAAATCCTTAGTAGTCCATAGTCCATATAGTCCACACCCACCCACGGACCCCTTCCATTCCATTGATTGAAGAGAAGGCGAATAGGAGCATGAAGAGAAGGCCAAGAAAGATGAGGACAAAATGGTCCATCACATAAAAGAATCGAAAAGCATTCATTTCTCTCTTTGTCGTCTTCGAAAAACATCAAAAGCAGGTGCACCCCCCCTATCCTAAACCTTTACTTCACCTGCCCCATTACCCATCATCCATCCTTGCTTTCCCACTAACCTTCCCATTTCCGTTACCGTTATCCTCACCTCTCTCTCTCTCTCTCAACCTCTTATTTATTTATTAACCCTTTAATCCTCCCCTTTCCTCTCCCTTCACCAAGCACCTAACTTTCTGCCACCGCCAGACCCAAACGACAAAAGGGTGCTTGCTTTCGCGTTCGGTGATCTCAACGATGAAGCGTCCACTGCCACCATCAGCGAGCGGCGGCGATGTCGAGGACAGGAAGATGAAGAAGAAGGCGAAGGCGGTGGAAAACGACGACGACGACGTGGAGCGCGTGGAGGGGCTGGCGCGTTTCGACGACAACCTTCTGTTCGAGGTGTTGAAGCACGTGGACGCGCGGACGCTGGCGATGTCGGGGTGCGTGAACAAGCAGTGGCACAAGACGGCGCAGGACGAGAGGCTCTGGGAATTGATCTGCACAAAGCAGTGGGCAAACACTGGCTGCGGGGAGCAACAGCTACGATCCGTGGTCCTCGCGCTTGGTGGCTTCCGTCGCCTCCACGCGCTTTATCTCTTCCCTCTCTCCAAGCCTCAACAAACATCATATTCTTCCTCGACCTCGTCCTCGTCCTCTTCCTCCTCGGCCTGGGGCCCCACCATACCGCAGGTGATTCGATCGAAGCCGCTACGATTGGGGAAAGACGAGGTTCATCTCTCTCTTTCGCTCCTCTCCATTCGCTACTACGAGAAGATGAATTTCAATAACAGAACCACTAGATGATTGATTGCTCTGCTCATTCTTCCATAATCCATCCACCATCTGCGTGCTTCTTTTTTATTACTATTAGTTAGACCTAATCTCGGATTTGGACTTTTTTTTAAGTTGTGCGATTTTTAGATTTCAATTGCCAGATCTGCTTTTTATTCAGGCAATTAGTCTATAAGCTCGATGTGTTCTGTAACTTGTATGTACTTTGATTTGATAAATATATTATAATATATATGAATATTGGGATCTAATGATGTTTTTAATTGCTTTGAAGAATAGATTAGGGTTTGGATCTGAGGGGATTAGCGAGTGTACGGTGCGGATAAAGAAAATTGGTGTGGTGTGGTAGGAAGAATTGGCGAAAGGAGTGATTGGCGGTGCGGGGAGTGTTTTTTTCTTCCGAAAGTGAACAAGGAGACAGAGGCTGAGGTTATATTGTTTTGTAATAAATGTCTGGTACTGCCGATGTTTTCTGGCTCTTACTTCGGCCCAATGGGTAAAAGACACACGAATGAGTTTGGGACTTCCATTGGCTCTGCAAAAGCCAAATTTTTCTTGAGCCACGATATTTGTCGCTACGGGGATCCATATTATTTGTTTCGTGCACTGTACCATTTTTTATGTTGTAGTATTACATAGATAGATCAGTGAACACAGACTGACTCTCTTGGACCAATATAATGTTTTTTTCTCCTCCAGTTTTAGTAATTACTCTTTTCGTTGATTTTTTTTTTCTTTCTTGAGAGGAGGAAAAGCAGAGTATGAAATTACACAATTAACATAAATTCTGGCCATAATAAACTTAATTAATATTGGGAAAGTCAAGAAGCTAAATGATGAAAACCGGTTTTCTCGGAGGAGTGCGAAAAATTAGTCAACCTGTTAATAATAGTAACAGATACATGTTGCTTTCTCACTAGGCACGCATGAGCAAGAGCAACACAAGCATTCCGTGTCTTAGTACAAGTTTACAAATATTTTCCTTCATGATAAAGTTGATTGGATTAGAAGAAATGAAGAATTAGACTCGTCCCAAATGGCTGGAATGTCTCCATCTCAGGTAATCCGTCCAGCAGTAAGAATGACCTTACAGCGTAGGCTGTGTTTGGTTGTCCACTGAGAAAACTGAAGAAAAAAAATGTGAAAGACGGAAAGGAAAATTTATTTCATGTCGTTGGGTCAAACACCGTTAAGATTCTATTCTTGCGAAAAACCAACCACGCGCTTAGCAATTAAAAGTTGAAACACTAGATCAACAAAAAGGTTACTCTATCAACCATCACCAAAGGTGTCACGTTAGGAGACAACTGCTATTTGTATTCCCCAAATACCACACCAATAAAACAATTTCAAAAAGTGCCACGGATAGTAATTTGCAGGGACTAAAGGCGAACTAGGAAAGCTTAGTTGGCACCCTGTTATTGGCCACCTAACTCGCTAGGACGTGTAGCGATTTCTGCTAAGCAATTTCAGTACCCAACCAAAAATAGGGCAGGCAGGTGTCATGCTGTAATTCGCCTATGTGGATAGCGAATTAGGAGTGAAATTCGCTGATGTGGCTAGCGAATTTAACACGTGTCAGGTAAGTAGCTCGCTGACGTGAATAGCGAATTACCACGTGCCAGATCCCTATTTTGCAACATGGTACAGCGAATTTTGTGCTGTATATACCCCCTACTACAACACTAGTGTTGTCAAAATGGGCTCAACCCGTGGGTCAGCCCATTTTGGCCCACAAAATTGGTGGGTTGGGTTACAAAAAAGCTGGCTCACCAAGGCCCTGGGTCATTTGGACTCGGCTCACTTAACCCGCAACCCACCCGGGTTGAACCTGGGTGAGCCAGGTTGGCTCGCGGGTTGCACAAAAAAAAAAGATAATGGAAAAAATGAAGATGATAAAAATGAAATTGATTTGTCGAACCATGATTCTAATACTCTTCCTAGATAAGTTAATATTTATGATTAAGATATGAGAATTTGACATTTGAGGAGTTAGATTGGTGTTTTACTATTTTAATATTGTTGAATATATTTATATTTGTTTGAGTTTCATGTACATTTAGTTTGAGGTTAAGTTTAATGCAGTTTGTAATATTTAAATTTACTTAAATTGGTTTAATTTGCATTTTTCTACACTTATTTTGTGATTTTTTAATTTTTTTTGATTTTTTTTTAAATTTTTAAAGTGAGCCAACTCGCGAGCCAGCTCACGGGCCAACCCGGATAACCCACCAACCAGGGGTGGGTTGAGCCGGGTTGGCAAAAAACTGACCCACCACTAAAGTGAGCCAACCCGGCTCGGCTCACTTTTTAGCCAACCCGTGGTGGGCCAACCCGGATGGGCCGGGTTGGCCCGTTTTGACAGCTCTATACAACACACATGCTGTGCTTTGTTAATTTCAATTGGAAAGCCGTTTTCGTAAATGCTCTTGTATTTTTTTAGTTTAATATTTGCAAAATGAGTGATGGTAGAAATGGTTTAATCACCATTGTATATTACAATTGGAGTAGATATGTTGGACCTAATGGTCAAGTTTTTGAAGGAGAAAGTAAAATGTTTCTCTTGTAGTGTAAGCAGAGTCCGTACGGATGGACCGGGGTCAATCACACTTAATGGAGTCTCAGCCGGTGGGGTCGGTCAAACATCTTCATCGTGATCCATTCTTCTAATAAACGATCCTACAAAACAACTGTCTAACCAAAATAAAATATTATATAAGTTATAATTTACAAAAATTAAAATGGAAAAAGTAGTAAAAAAAATTAACACTACATATCTTCTAACTTAATGTTTTAAATCTCAAACCTAAATATTATTGAAAAAACTAAGACTACATAAACAATCAATATATTCAAAATTTAAAATACAAAATACTAAATTACAAAAATTAAAACAGAAAAAGTAGTAAAAAAAATTAATACAACATATCTTCTAACCTAATGTTTTAAATCTTGAATCTAAATATTATTAAAAATTAAGACTACATAAATAATCAATATATTCAAAATTTAAAATACAAAACAGAAAAAGTAGGGAAAATAAAAACTTACCAAATAGTATAAGAGAGTGCAGCAAGCTGTGAGAGGTAGTGCAGTGAGCTGAGGGAGAGGGTGAGGGACACGTGTGCATTGCTGACGGGGACAGCTAATTCGGTGCATGCATCAGCGAATTGCACAAAGGTGACATGGACACCTAATTCGCAGGGGCCATTAGCGAATTGTACAGCTGTGCTGACCGTCTTGCCCAACGAACCACAGGACGCCACGTAATGCCAACTATTTCGCCACCATATCCTGCGAATTACTATCCGTGGCACTTTTTGAAATTTTTTTATTGGTGTGGCATTTGGGGAATACATTTCTCCAAGTGTGGCAGAATGGTAGTTGTCTCTCACGTTAGATACTTCTATAAGCATTATCCATAAAATAAATAAAAATACTTCCAAAGGCAGCCTAAAGGTCACCCAACACCCTCTTTCTAAGAATAATTTTGTTTGGAGTGTAAGATTATGTATTGATAGAAGAAAAAAAATTGAATACAAATTCTTTTATTAAATAAATTATTATTTTTATAAATGTATTGAGATCTAATATTATTACATCAATCCTATAAAGTAGGCATTAACTAACTTTTGAGTGTTCACTTATATTTTTCTTACGAAAAATTTAAGCTTAATTAAAGGTTGCAATTAGATGCTCGTCTTGGCTCATTTTAGGCATAACGGGACGGTTTGGAGTGAGTATGACTGTCCCATCACCATTCCCGCAAATAGCATAACGGGTTTGGGTTTATATAATTTAAATGGAAGATAAAATTAGGTGAGCCTTTTTACACGACTCCATTAATAATTGACAAGGATTACAAAATTTATTAAGCTAGTAACATTAAATCTGTTCTGTTATATAAAATTTGCAAAACTATCCCTTACATTAGTGAGATATACTACTGATAAGGACCAAAGGAGTAATACATAATACTACTAAATAAATTGTATGTATTAATATAAACAGTGCTACTAATAAATTAACATTAATAGATACAAATGAGTTTATATTAATATATATCAAGGTATATTTATTAATATCCATTAAATATATATTAATTTACTAATTAATATATATATATATACATACTATTAATATTAAATACTAATGTGTATATTTAAATCTATTAAATACTAGTAAAATAATAAATATAAAAGAAAGTATTAAATATATATTTAAATAACTTACAAATATAAACTAATAATATTAAAATGATATGTTTATGGACTAAAAATGATTAAAATGATAAGTGTACAGACTAAAATAGATTAAAATGTTACATATATGAACTAAATTTAGATGTTTTTGAGTTAAAGAATAAAAGGAATTTTTTCAATATCAACAACACATTTAACCCAAGTTAATTGAGATTGGTAGTAGATGAACTCAATAATAGATACGAAGAAGTTGAAAAAAAATAATAAAAAAAAGTGAAAGGGGAAGGGAAAAGATAAATAAGATAAAAGAAAAATGGGGGAAAGAAGAATAAAGGATATGAAGATAGGAAAAAGATTAAAAATAGACCATATGAAATATAGAGATAACAACGAGTCTAACCCTTCATCAAACTTATAGTTTTTCTCCATTTCGTCCTAAAACACACCATCCGCCAATTTATATCATACTTCATTAAGTATTGTTTAAGTACATTTTCCCATATAAGTTTCGATGTATGTCTACCTTTCTTTGTGTCGAGCTCTTAGTAACAAACTTTTGTTCTTAGAGAACATCTAGTGGTCATCTCATTACGTGCCAAAATCACATCAATCTATGTTCTCTCATCTTTTCACTCACCGGTACTATTACTACCTTTCATCGAATATCTTCATTTCTTATCTTAGTCATCTTCATATAATCACACATCCTATTAGGAATCAATAATTGAAACGAGAAAGAAAAAAAAAAGGATTTTATTGACTAGGGAGAAAAGAACAAAAAATAGGAGAGAAAACACTTCTCCAAAGGTTTTTCTTTCATAAAGGATTTTTCTTTTCACAAAGAGCTAATGCTTAATCTACAAATGATAAGATCTCCCTCTCTCTTATCCTTCTTCCTCTATTTATATCTAATAAAACCTTCTAACTAACTAACTCATTAGTAGTCTAACTATATTAACTAACTCTCCCTTCTCTGTATATCCTAACAATACATTCCTCCTAAAAATCAACCTTGTCCTCAAGGTTGGAATCTGAAAACTGAAATTGCACACTGAAACTTCCTCAAGTTTTCTATGATTGTTGGAAGACAATTGAACCCCTTGTTGTAACATCCCGGGCGCTGACGAGGGCGGGGAGTGATCGCCGGTGTAATGAGACACGGACAATGAGCGGCTCCTGGCAGGCTTCCAGCGGAAGGGGTACATGAATGAATCGAATACACACCCGAATGAGAGGGATCCAGAGGCTGTGCAGGTATGGGACTGTACAGTTGAGGATAACTTAAAGGATTTAATAGGTACTACCTATACCAACAAGGTGCATCTACTTTTCGGTAGCCCATAACTTAAGAACTCCATAGT